>LR750745.1:215664-234808 GCA_902729485.2 Mus minutoides
TGTGAGCTGATATGACTTAGAATTTCAGTTGGGTCCTTGAAAGACTCAACAGTATCAGAGAAAGACTCAATAGAACAAAACTGAAAGTGTTCCTGCTTCTTTTACATTTTTAATTACTCTTCAAAAATTCTCTCCTTCATCCCTGATGGGACTTGAGCTCCTCATTCACCCACTTTCTCTCACTGAGTACTGTACTCCATACCCAGCATGTTCAGCACATGTTTATGGGGCCATATTTCTTCAGAGATCATCTTGTATTCAAAGGACACTTGTGAATGACAAATGTCTCTCTCCTTCTCTACAGCCTTTACTCTGTGCGAACCTGAGTTGTCACTATTCATTTGGGATGTCAGTGTTTGTTTTGGTAACATTTTGCCAATCTGACCTCTGCACTCCTTTTGTAGCCATCGCCAGTTGCAATAAAACAATTAATTCATACTTCTTCATCTTCATTGGTATGTTTATGAAAATATAGATTAATGACTCCATTGCTTCAATGTTACTGTTGTTATTTGGTGTCCATGAAACAGTTCTTTGTAGGAAGTATTCGTAGAAATGCCCTAGACAGAAGTGACAGCTGGGATAGGACCACTTGAATCAGAGTCCACTTGAGGTTGATCTCTACTAGATATCAGATTTTGATATTATCTACATCACATGCATTTTCACAATCTGTATTTATTTCTCAGGAAGAAAGAAATGGAAACACATAACTTTTTCTGAATGTGTTTGAGAGTTTTGCCTTCACTTATCCTTTGTATCCTATCTCCACACTACCAGTGGAGACCAGAAAAAGGCACCACATTACCTGTCATTGGTGTTATAGAATGCTGTAACCATACATTTGAAGCTGGTACGAGATACAGGGGCAGTTGAAAGATCAGACATGTTCATTAAGGGTGAACCATCATGAGAGAGGTCCCTTCTCCTTGGGTGCACAGTCTGTGCACTCCTCAACCAGCCCTAGAGAACTCCCCACGCGATCTTGGATCCAGCTGTGAGTAGAGCACAACATACGTTCCATCTAGTCACTCGGGAATGGGGACAGCACTGGGTAAATACAGGAGTGACCAGACAAGGAACAGAGGTCCCTTCCAGTCAGTTATATTGAGGACAACAAGCACCTGAGATAATCAGGTGGCAGGAGGCAAGCATAAGAACAGAAGCAACAGAAACCAGGGTTACTTGACAACACCAGAACCAAATTCTCCCACCAAGGCAAGTCCTGGATACACCATCACACCAGAAAAGCAAGACATGGATCAAAAGTCACTTCTCATGATGATGATGGAGGACTTTAAGAAGGAATTACAGGAAGACACAGGTAAACAACTAGAAGCACATAAAGAGGAAACACTAAAATCCCTTAGATTCAGGAAAACAATACCAAACGGGAGATGGAATTGAAGAAAACAATCCAGGACCTAAAAATTGAACTAGAAACAATAAAGAAAACCCAAAAGGAGATAACCCTGGAGATAGAAACCTTAGGAAAGAAATCAGGAACCATAGATACAAGCATCAGCAACAGAATACAAGAGAAGGTAGAGAGAATCTCAGGTGCAGAAGATTCCATAGAGAACATGGGCTCAACAATCAAAGAAAACGCAAAATACAAAAAGAGCCTAACTCAGAATATCCAGGAAATCCAGGACACAATGAGAAGACCAAACCTATAGATAATAGGAATAGATGAGAATGAAGATTCTCAACTTAAAGGGCCAGCAAATATCTTCAACAAATTAATACAAGAAAACTTCCCAAACCTAAAGAAAGAGATGCCCATGAACATACAAGAAGCCTACAGAACTCCAAATAGACTGGACCAGAAAAGAAATCCTCCAGACACATAATAATCAGAACAACAAATGCACTAAATAAAGACAGAATATTAAAAGCAGTAAGGGAAAAAGGTCAAGTAACATATAAAGGCAGGCCTATTAGAATTATTCCAGACTTCTCACCAGAGACTATGAAAGCCAGAAGATCCTGGACAGATATTATGCAGACTCTAAGAGAAAACAAATGCCAGCCCAGGTTACTATATCCAGCAAAACTCTCAATTACCATAGATGGAGAAACCAGAGTATTCCATGACAAAATCATATTCACACAATATCTCTCCACAAATCCAGCCCTTCAAAGGATAATAACGGAAAAGCACCAATACAAGGACCAAAACTCTGCCCTAGAAAAAGCAAGAAAGTAATCCTTCAACAAACCTAAAAGAAGACAGCCACAAAAACAGAATCCCAATTCTATCAACAAAAATGGCAGGAAGGAACAATTACTTTTCTTTAATATATCTCAATATCAATGGACTCAATTCCCCAATAAGAAGACATAGACTAACAGACTGGCTTCACAAACGGGACCCAACATTTTGCTGCCTACAGGAAACACACCTCAGGAAAAAAGACACTACATCAGAGTGAAAGGCTGGAAAACAATTGTCCAAGCAAACAGTCTGAAGAAACAAGCTGGGGTAGCCATTCTAATATTGAATAAAATTGACTTTCACCCCAAAGTTATCAAAAAAGACAAGGAGGGGCACTTCATACTCATCAAAGGTAAAATCTTCCAAGAGGAACTTTCAATTCTGAATATCTATGCGCCGAATGCAAAGGCAGCCACATTCATTAAAGAAACTTTAATAAAGCTCAAAGCACACATTGCACCTCACACAATGATAGTGGGAGACTTCAACACCCCACTCTCATTAATGGACAGATCCTGGAAACAGAAACTAAACAGAGACACAGTGAAACTAACAGAAGCTATGAAACAAATGGATTTAACAGATATCAAGAGAACATTTTATCCTAAAACAAAAGGATATACCTTCTTCTCAGCACCTCATGGCACCTTATCAAAAATTGACCACATAATTGGCCACAAAACAGGCCTCAGAAGATACAAAAATATAGAAATTATCCCATGCATCCTATCAGATCACCATGGACAAAGGTTGATCTGGGAATTGAACCATTCTTATCTCCTTGTACGAAGGTCAAGTCTAAGTGGTTTAAGGAACTCCACATAAAACTAGAGACACTGAAACTTATAGAGGAGAAACTGGGGAAAACCCTCGAAGAAATGGGTACTGGGGAAAAATTCCTGAATAGAACAGCAATGGATTGTGCTATGAGATCAAGAATTGACAAATGGGACCTCATAAAGTTGTAAAGCTTCTGTAAGGAAAAAGATACTGTCAATAAGACAAAAAGGCCACCAACAGATTGGGAAAGGATCTTTACCTATCCTAAATCAGATAGGGGACTAATATCCAATATATATAAAGAACACAAAAAGATGGACACTAGAAAATCAAATAACCCCATTAAAAAATGGGGCACAGAGCTAAACAAAGAATTCTCAACTGAGAATACCGAATGGCTGAGAAGCACATGAAAAAAATGTTCAACATCCTTAATCATCAGGAAAATGCAAATCAAAACAACCCTGAGATTCCACCTCACACAAGTCAGAGAATGGCTAAGATAAAAAATTCTGGTGACAGCAGATGCTGGCGAAGATGTGGAGAAAGAGGAACACTCCTCCATTGTTGGTGGGATTGCAAGCATGTTCAACAACTCTGGAAGTCAGTCTGGCGTTTCCTCAGAAAATTGGACATAGTACTTCCAAAGGATCCTGAAATATCTCTCCAGGGCATATACCCAGAAGATGTTCCAACTAGTAATAAGGACACATGTTCCACTATGTTCATAGCAGCCTTATTTATAATAGCCACAAGCTGGAAAGAACCCAGGTGTCCCTCAACAGAGGCATGGATACAGAAATTATGGTACATTTACACAATGGAGTACTACACAGCTATTAAAAACAATGAATTTATGAAATTCCTAGGCAAATGGATGGATCTGGAGGGTATCATCTTGAGTGAGGTAATGCAATCACAAAAGAACTCACATAACATGTACTCACTGATAAGTGGATATTAGCCCAGAAACCTAGATTACCCAAGATACTATTTGCTAAACACATGTAACTCAATAAGAATGAAGATGAAAGGGTGGACACTTCGCCCCTTCCTAGAATTACAAACAAAGCACACATTGAAGGAGTTACAGAGATCAAGTGTGGAGCTGAAAGAAAAGGATGGACCAACCAGTGACTGATGCAGCCGGGGATCCATCCCATAATCAGCCACCAAACACAGACACTATCGCATATGCCAGCAAGATATTGCTGAAAGGGCCCTGATATAGCTGTCTCGTGTGAGGCTATACCAGTGCCTAGCAAGCACAGAGGTGGATGCTCACACTCAGCTATTGGCTGGATCACAGGGTTCCCAAGGGAGGAGCTAGAGAAAGTACCCAAAGAGCTAAAGGGGTCTCCACCCCTATAGGTGGAACAACAATATGAACTAACTAGTACCCCCAGAGCTCATGTCTCTAGCTGCATATGTAGCAGAAGATGACCTAACTGGCCATTATTGGGAAGAGAGGCCCCTTGGTCATGCAAACTTTATATGCCCCAGGAAAGGGGAAGGCCAGGGCCAAGATGTGGGAGTGGGTGGGTAGGGGAGCAGGGTGGGGGATGTGGGGGGGTTTAGGACACTTTCCAGATAACATTTGAAATGTAAATGAAGAAAATATCTGATAAAAAGTGGAAAAAAAAGAAATTTTCTTTCCACAATTGGCTAGAAATCATTTCAAACATGTATGAGACTGAAAAAAATGTATGGATGATGAATTTTCAGAAAAAAAAAGGATGAACCATCACGTAGTACCACCCCTATCTCCATATTTCTATTGAGACAATGTTTCACTATGTAGTCTTGGCTTCTCTGCAATATGCTTTGATGACTAGTCTGCATAAGAAGTCAGTAATCTGCTGTCCTCTGCTTCTGTTTTTCTGAGGTTAAGGGCACTGGTCCCCATGGCTGACCAGATATTTTTTCCCAACCATCTAAGTAGTTTTATATGTCACTTATGGCAGGTCAGGTCACATAGAACAAATGGTTTTTAGGAAGCAAATCAATTTCATGGCCATGCCTTTAGTGTCTTTTCATTGCAGTGTCCATTTACTTTTGGAGGAGGGGACATTAACCAAGTTCATCATGCTCGGCTCTCACCTGGTACTTATCTTCCTTTATCTTTCATTCGTTTAGAGATTATGGTGAGACTCACAGAGGGACCACAGAGATGAAGAAGTTATCCATAGAAGGCTTCTCCTCCTGCATCTTCTACTTTATCCCCCAAAGTCTATCTGGCATGGAGATGAGACCTTAAATTCAGATCTGTGATATTCTTCTTCAGGATATTACAGTAGTGCATCCTGATCTCCCACCCATGCATTTCTCTTTTTTATAAATTATTTATAAAGCAAAGTCTGATGTAGAGTCACTCAGCTGAGGCTGATCTTGAACATTTCATCCTCAAGCCATGAACTCTTGGGTGTGGATAGGAGTGGATTCCTCCCTTCCAACAGTGAAACTATTTGTTTAGATCTGTTTAATGTCTCTTTTTTAGGTAGTTAGAGTGCACGAGGCACCCTGATTACTCTAGGTTACTTTTGACAGGTGAACTGTGATCGCAAAGATCATTCTAAGCCTCAATATAATAGGTTCAGCAGCATACCTCTCAAATTCCTGCACTTGAGAAGAGGAGGTTGAAGAAACAGAAGACCAAGTTTACTTTTGTTCGTTTCTAGACTGGGACATATGAGAGTCTACACCAACAATAAACAACCTCAGTGGAGTCCATGGAGGACCCTGTGGAGTCCATGGAGGACCCTGTGGAGTCCATGGAGGACCCTGTGGAGGACCCTGTGGAGTCCATGGAGGACTCTGTGGAGTCCATGGAGAACCCTGTGGAGTCCATGGAGGACCCTGTGGAGTCCATGGAGGACCCTGTGGAGTCCATGGAGGACCCTGTGGAGTCCATGGAGGACCCTGTGGAGTCCATGGAGAACCGTGTGGAGTCCATGGAGGACCCTGTGGAGTCCATGGAGGACCCTGTGGAGTCCATGGAGGACCCTGTGGAGTCCATGGAGGACCCTGTGGAGTCCATGGAGGACCCTGTGGAGTCCATGGAGGACCGTGTGGAGTCCATGGAGAACCCTGTGGCCCCATAATTAAGAACTCTACCTCAGCTGCTGATCTTTGAGATCTCTATCAAGCTGGTGCTCAGTCTGGAGTATTGTGAACTAGCTGTGAGGCCCTTTCTCAGGAAACCTAGCATGACAGGTATGGTGGGACTCAACTGGGATGCCAGCACTCCTGACATAGTACAGAATATTCTATGCTTTGTTCTGTCTACTCCATCACAGATGGTTACCCTTTCTGCTGGGTAAGCTTTTCCGTATTCTAGACCTTCTTCTTCTCGATGTGAAGTGGATAAACTAAGGTGAGGAAGGAGATTGAGATCAATTGTAAAGACAGCATCCTCATCTCTTCAGCCTGCTGTGAGCCACCCCCACTGAAGTGGAAACTTAGGTTCTTTGGAAGGTCAGATGTGTGGAATATTGCTTTGCTGGGGCCAACACAAGAAGGAATATTTCTCTAAAGCAGACACAGGTAAAAGGCTAAGGAGGACTGAAGAAGGAATATTTAGCTGAAGCAGGCATAGGTGGAAAGTGCTTCTGCTAAAGGAAGTGTGTGGGGGGGTGCATAATGAAGGTTTCTTTGCTAATGCCATCTTTATGTTGGTCTGCCTTACATTGCCTACTTGAGCACCGTTTATTTGTAGTCTACAGAGAGTTTAATTTTTTCTTTTTCTTTAATTTATCAGTCAGACTTATTTATTTTATTAGATATTTTCTTTATTTACATTTCAATTTTTATCCCTTTCCTCATTTTCCCCTCTTAAGATCCCACTATCACATTCCCACTCCCCTTGCTCACTAACCCACCCACTCCTGCCTCCCTGTCCTGGCATTCCTCTACATTGTGGCCCTTCAGACGTCCAAGGGACTATCCTCTCATTGATGTCCCACAAGGCCATCCTCTGGTAAACATGTGGCTGGAGCCATGTGTCCCTCCATGTGTACTCTTTGGTTTCTGGTTTAGTCCCTGGGAGCTATGTGGTTAGTTCATATTGTTGTTCATATTGTTCCTCCTATGGAGCTACAAACCCCTTGAGCACCTTGGGTCCTTTCTCTAGTTCCTCCATTGGGAATCCTGTGCTCAGTCCAATGGATGGCTGTGAGCACTCACCTCTGTATTTGTCAGGCATTGTCAGAGCATCTCAGGAGACAGCTATATCAGGCTTCTGTCAGCAAGTGTTGGCATCCAAAATAGTGTCTGGGTTTGGTAACTGTATATGGGATGGATCCCCAGGTGGGACAGTCACCGGATGGACTTTTCTAGAGTTTCTGCTCCAAACTTTTTTCTCTGTATCTCTTTCCATGTGTATTTTAATCCCCCTTCTAATAAGGACAGTGTAGTATCCACACTGTACTCCTCCTTCGTCTTGAGCTTCATGTGATCTGTGAATTGTATCTTGGGTAATCTGAACTTCTGGGATAATATACACTTATCAGTGAGTGCATACCATGTGTATTCTTTTGTGATTGGGTTACTTAACTCAGGATATTTTTTGTTCTTTAGGCAGGATTTCTCCAGATTGATTGTGTATTGTTCTTCCACACAAGAATTTTCTGTGCCCTTGGCTGTTCTAAAACTTACGCGATGGGGCATGATGTCTTTGAACTCAATGATCTGCCTGCCTCTCTCTCCCAAATGCTGAAATTAAAGGCATGGATCACTCCTGCCTGGCTGTGCCACAACTACTTGGCCTCCATGGTTTTAAAGCCAAACTTCTCCCCTCTAGGATATGAAACCTCTCCAAAGCCCCCTCCTTCCCAGAGACCATATGCAATCCAACCCCAGCTTGGGAGAATATATTTGGTTGGGAAAGATCACCAGGAAGCTTTAAGTCTCAGCTCATGATTCAGTGATGAATAGCCTGTGTGCAACTCAACAGGACGCTTGTAGTAAAAATGATTTTGGGAAGCCAGGCGTGGTGGTGCACGCCTTTAATCCCAGCACTCGGGAGGCAGAGGCAGGCGGATTTCTGAGTTCGAGGCCAGCCTGGTCTACAAAGTGAGTTCCAGGACAGCCAGGGCTAGACAGAGAAACCCTGTCTCGAAAAACCAAAAAAAAAAAAAAAAAAGATTTTGGGATTTTCTACACCATTTTTGATCATTCAAATCCCAAATAAGTGACATAGGACTTTTATATTTCTAAGAAGCTTTAATAGCACCAGAGCTGAGCAGATATCAACTCTCTATGCTATTTTGACTATGTCCCTGTAAGTATCCCCATGAGATAACTTGTCATGGCCTGTCTGCTCTGCTCCTACTTTAACAGGCCAACCCTCATGTCCTCATGATTCATTTACCGCATGGTGTCTTCTTTTCTCCACTTCTCCTCATTTGGTCTCCTCAGACCCCAAGCCTGGGAACCAAAGTCTCACACATCTTTGTTCTTTCCAGCTATTTGCTGTAGGGATCTTTATTTAGCCTATAGTTTTGTATTAAGGAAAAAAGGTTATATAGCATCATTTGTCTTACAGGAGGATTTCCTCAGTCCTAAGGCCAACCAGGGCTTTATGCATTACAATACACAACAACAGAACAAACCTCAATACAGGACCTCAGAGAAATAAAGAAATTCCAAATTCCTAACCTTTCCTCAGTCGCTGTTCATCTGGATGATCTGTGGCTAGAACAACTGAGGGAGTTTATGAAATGGCATCATTAGTCACTAAGGACAATTGTTAGTGGTCACCTGTGTCTGTCTATTAGGAGTAGGTTGTATATCATCAAAGTTTCAGCAGCCACAGCGAAGTTATGAAGGCACTGGGAAAGCTAAGAAACAGATAGAAATAATTTTTTTCTTTGTTGTTTTGTTTTCTAGACAGAGTTTTAACCAAGGCTCTTTCCAACTGAGTAGACTATGACAGACTTAAAAAAAGTCACAGGGAAAATCTGGCCTCTGCTTTCCTGTTGCTGGAAATAAAGGGACTTTCAGGATTGTCAGGCCTCCATCAACTCCAGGTCAGCCTGAAGTGCAGGTGAGTTTCTCCTACCTGTGAAGTGGAGTCTTACCTGTTCTTTGAGAAGCAGTTTGGATGGTGTTTCATGGGGCAACCAATGAATGATTGTTTAGCTGAAATGAACAGGTGTAAAAATATAGTTCCTTTTGGTAAAGCCAGAAACCTGACACTGGTCTGATAGCTGAGAACCCATGAACTAAGCCATTCTGATTCACTGAGTTTTATTTTTTTTTCCATTTTTTTCAAGACCAGGTTTTTCTGTGTAGCCCTTGCTGTCCTGGAACTCACTCTGTAGACCAGTCTGGCTTCAAAATTGGCCTGTCTCTGCCTCCTAATTGCTGTGATTAAAGGTCTGCATTACCACTGCCAGGCTTAACTATTTCAATCTGGGTAATGAAAAATATCTTATATAGACTGGTGTCAAACCCAGTGAGATCCTCTTGCTTCTTCCTGTGATAATGAAAGGGATTCAAAATAAAATTCATGCTAAAAGTTTGTACTAGAGAATTTACAAAGGTCTGAGCCAGGACAGGCCTGGATAAGTCAGCGCTAAGGCTGTCGAGCTGTTCCAGGAACTGATAGATAAAAAAGGAATGCAAGGACAGACAGGCAGAGTGAGGGGCCACCTGGTCTGAACAGACAAAGTTGGCGACTCCTTGTTTCTCTCTTCCCCCTTGTTTACTGTTAGGTTTGAGATTAACTAGAAGTTTTAGCGAACATCCTGACCTGCACATCCTGCTTGTTGATGAATAATAACTTGATGATGCTGATGTTTGAATCTACCAATCCAGCATGATCACGCCATCTTTCTCCCTTCCCCCCCGACCCTTCCCCTATATGAACCCCTAGCTTTTGGGCCTTGTGGTCGACTCCCCTGTCTCCTGCGTGGGATACGGCTGGTCCCGGAGCTCCGATTAAAAATCCTCTTACAGTTTGCATCTCTCGTGATTCTTGGGGTGCGCGAACAGCCCGTGTTTAGAGTAGGGGTCTTTCTATTTTGATCTTACAATATGTTGGCATTATAGTGTGGAATGTAAACACTAGGTCCTCTTTTTTTTTTCCTTTTTTTAAAATTTGAGGGTTTGTTTTGAGTTAGGGTGTCCTTGTGAAGCTGAGACTGGACATTCCCAGAGGTGGCATGCAGGACTTGAACGCAAAAAGATTAGACTGTGCCTCACAAGATCTGGTATTAAAGGCCTATAACAAGAATATCTGCAAAAACACATCAAGCAATTTTGTATTATTTTAAGGATGTTATGTTTTCCTTGCTTATATGTTAGGATGCACTACCCTAAGAAGGCAGAAGAGAGAGACAGAGCTGCTATAACTCGAGTTGTAGATGGTTATGAGCTGACATTTGGAAGCTAGGAACAGAATGCAGGTCCTGTGGAAGAGCAACTCTGCTTGAAAAGTCTGAGCCATTCATCAAGACTCTAAACAGGTTTGAACTTATGTCTTGCAATGATTTTATCAAAGGCAAAGCTAGTCCAGGAGTCAAATCAAATAAAGAGAGAGAGAGAGAGAGAGAGAGAGAGAGAGAGAGAGAATGACAAAGAGAGAAACAGATGTATTTAGTGTTTTAACACTGACTTGGTGAATGTTTCTTCATTTATGGTTTCTCACTTGCCTGCTGGAGATCTAATCATACTGGACACACCCTATCTTCTACATCCACTCTTAATCCTGTTACTGAGACCAACCTCTCAGCTCAGGCTACATAATAGTCCCAGAGAGGCCTGTAGTGGCAGTGCACACCTTTAAGCCCAGCACATGGGAGGCTGAGGGAGGTAGATTTCTGAGTTCAAGGCCAGCCTAGTCTACAGAGTGAGTTCCTGGACAGCCAAGACTACACAGAAAAACCCTGTCTCAAACAAACAAACAAACAAAACCAAAATAAAACAAAACAAGAATCTCCAAACCGCAACCTAACCAAACCAAACCAACCAACCAACCAAACAAACAAACAAAATACTCCCAGAGATACCTGAGAGATAGCCCAGGCTACAAACCAAATGGAAGGAAAAATCCAGGGCTCAAAGTTTGAGAAGTATCTGTGATGGGCTTGGGATCATACACCACAGTTTTATACATCCCCTCATGAAGATCTGATTCACTCAACTAGGTCAAAATAAGATTAAGTGGGTGGAGAGTTCATCATCCTATCAGGAGGCAGCTTTGGCCAGAAGAGGTGTGGCTAAAAAGCAGAGGTTTGAGGGGAAAGGAGTATATAAGGACTCAAGTGGCTCCACAAGACCCTCTGAGCCTTGGAGTGTGGTGTGACTGCCTGGACTTGCTGAGATTAGACCTTCTGATAGACTGTCCATAGCAGGTAAGTCATTTATGACCATCACAACACCCCATCCGACAGTGTCCATTTCATCTTAATATTTTTGTGAGTCTGTTTCCTGTGCTTGCTTGCTCTTCTTGTGTGGTTATTTTGAATCAGCCAACCTCATTTAGCCCAGGATAGCCAGAAGTCGGTATGTAGGCAAGGGTCATGAAACACTGAATGTTCAGCCTCTACCTCCTGAGATCTGAGGCTACTCTGCCCTGCTTGTTTATTGGCTAAGGAGGCAACATTCAAGGACTCTGCCTCACTGGACAAACACCATCTATCCTCACCTACTGTAATCTACCTTTTAAAAATTTTAATTCAAATAGAATATGGATTTATATAATAACAAGGAAGAAAATTCTACAGGGAAGAACACTTGGGTATGATTTCAACTAAAGCATCAAATTGACATTCTGATGCATTTATTCTCTGGTTTAATTGATTGATTGATTGATTGATTGATTTTTACTTTCTAAGTTTAGCTCACTATCCCTTACCTCAATCCTTCCCCAACTCCCCTAGCCTTCTGCTCTGAGTAGGTGGACCCTTTCTGGGTATCTCCCTACCCTGTCCCATTAAGTTTGCAAGATTAGGTGCTTCCCTGAAGAATATATCACACATACAGGCAACTGCTTTTGGGAGAGACCGCTTTAGCATTTGTTTAGCCTATATAAAACCAAGCTGCATTAAAGCTACATATGTGTGGCAAACCCTATGTCCTGTCTCTGTATGCTCTTTTGATTGTAGTTCGGTCTCAAGAGCCCTAAGTGTCTACATAACTAGAAAGTAATGGTCTTTCTGTAGAGGAACTATCCCCAATCAACGCCTGCACACCTACACTCTATTCTTCCCCAAGCTCAATCACTTTTTTTCTGTGGGTTTGTGAGTCAACTGCTGGATGGAGCCTCTCAGAATAGGAATTCCAGAATCATGTCTGCAATCATAACAGAGTATCATTAATGATTTTAGGAATTGGTGCTTGTCCATGGGAATGGTCTTGTCCTGGGATCATTATTATTTGGCTCTTCTTTCAGTCTCTGTTCCATCCTCCATCCTGGCATTTCTTGTACACAGGATGAATTTTGGGTCAAAGTTTTGGAGTTGGGTTATTTATTGTCCCTATTGCTCCACTGGGGTTTCTGCCTGGCTAAAGTAGATGAACACTTCAGGTTCAATTTCCTCTTTGCTGAGAGTAACAGTGAAGGTCAGCCCCATTGATTATTGGGCAACTGCCTTATCTCAGTTTTCTGTCTGATCCTGGAGATAGCCTCAACTAAACATCCCTGTCATCTGCAGATTTCCATTCATTCCCATGGCCATCTTGCATCTTTCGTGTCTGCCCACACCTGATACTGACCACAAGCTTTATTCTCCCTATCTCCTCCTACACCATTTCCTTTTTCCATCAGCTTCTTATGACTATTGTATCTCCTTCTATGTGATATCCAAGCATCCTCAGTTGTTCTTTCCTTCTTCTTAACTTCTTTGTGTCTGTGGAGTATACCATGGGTACCCTGTATATTGAGGCTATTATCCACCTATTAGTGAGTATATACCATGCGTGTTCTTTTTGGACTGGGTTATCTTATTCAGCATGGTATTTTTCTATTGCATTCATTAGCCCACACAATTTATGCTCTCTATGATTTTAATAAATGCATACTATTGTATTGTGTAGATGTATCCCTTTGTCTTTATCAGTCTTCATATGTGATCATCTCTGGTTGTTTCTAATATGGTGCTCTTAACAGAAAGCTTCTATAAACATAGTTAAACAAGTGTGTTTGTTCCATGAGTGACCATCTTTGAGGTCACCAGAGAATGTAGGCTCCACTGGGATAGCACTCTGCTCAGGGAAGTTTAACTTGCCCCACAGGACTCATCAAGTGGAGAAGTTGAGTGGCTTATCTGTATACTTCAGGATCCACAAGTCTGTTTAAGGTGGGAGGAGAGGTGGCAAGAGAATTGGGGGTCCCCTGAGATAGCAGGCTGCTCAAGGTAGCTTGAGTTTCCCCAGAAGACTCAGTGAGAAGGAAGATGGGAGAGGAAATGGATGCTTACCTGTATAGTTTCTGATCCACAGTTCTGCTGAAGGTGGCAAGAGATTGCATATCCAGAGGGAATACAGAGTGCTTTGGTTATATTAGAGTGCCTGAGATGACTTTATGAGGAGGGAAGTTGGTGGAGAAGGGAAGGCTGCGTGAACGGTTCAGGTTGCTTAGGTCTGATGAAGATGAGAGAAAGGTGATGGGAAGAATGAAGGAATCCTTCAATAGTAGGCTGCTCAGGGCCTCAATGCATTCTATCTCTTAAAGGACAGGTTAGAGCTCAACATGGCTCCTCCTTCTAAAGCTTATGGAAGTAAAATTTGTATCCATTTTATACAATATATTGCTACATTGATTGTAGTAAAAAGCATGATTGTTTCCCCCAAAAGTATCAGAATCAGCCAGGTGGTGGTGGTGCAAGTCTTTAATCCCAGCACTTGGGAGGCAGAGGCAGGTGAATTTCTGAATTCAAGTCCAGCCTGGTCTAGAAAGTGAGTTCCAGGACAGCCAGGGATATACAGAAAAAACCCTGTATGCAGAAAAAGCAATCAAACAAGCAAACCAACAAACAAAAACAAAACAAAACAAAAGCCAAAAAAAAAAGTCAAAATCAAGTGTGAATCTCCTGTTACCGAGTAGAGTAGGACTCACAGGGAATATTGGATGGGAATATGCAGAAGATCATGGAAGTCCTGTTGAAATGGGTCCTTATATTACCAGGAGGACCTTTAAGGAACTGGGGCAATGAGAAAGACAGATATTGAGTTATCTAAATTAACAAGGTTTCCAATGTCATGAGACAAGTGATTGGACTTCTGCCTTGTCTATGTAATTGGGAAGTGGGGGTAAGAGGCTTTTTAAAAGTGTTGTAGATGAAATATTTCCTTCCTATGATTATTTCAGTAGCATCTGCCTTCCTGAAAGCTATGATGAGCTTCAAGGACCCACCAACACTCCAGCAGCTGGCAAGAAGAAGCCTGCTAAAAGATGAAGCCTTGACCATCTCTGCTCTGCAGAACCTGCCCATGCAACTCTATCCACCACTCTTCAAGGATGCATTCACCAGCAAACAGATAAACATCTTGAGGCAGATGGTGGCAGCATGGCCCTTCCCATGCTGTCCTGTGGGAGCTCTGATGGAGACTCCTCACCTGGAGACCCTGAAAGCTGTGCTAGATGGCCTTGATTTGCTGATGGCACAAAATGATCAACCTAGGTAAGTGTGTTCAAGATAGTACGGAGGAATGTGTGTGGATGAGAGGAAGTGAATATAGTATTCACAATGGGTCCAAGGTGAATCAGAGGCTTCTTTTTTATTCAAAGACTTATTTATTATACATCAGTACACTGTTGCTAACCGTAGACACACCAGAAAAGGGTTTCAGATCTCATTAGAGATGGTTGTGAGCCACCATGTGGTTGCTGTGATTTGAACTCTGGACCTCTGGAAGAGCAGTCAGTGCTCTTAACTGCTGAGACATCTCTCTAGCCGGAATCAGAGGCTTCTGATTGTAGGGGTCAGTAAATTCTTAAATAGAAACAGAGAAGCAGGACTCTGGTGTATGTAGGAAAGCTGAAAACAGGAATAGTCTATATGCAATGAGTATGTCCCTGCCTCATCCCCAGCCACTAAAAATGGAAGCTTTGTTAAATGAATTGATTTAAGGGAATTTGAATTATGTGTCATGCAGATTACACATTGTCTCCTGTCCTATGAATGTCCTTCTACTTTACCCATAGGAGATGGAACCTACAAGTGCTTGATTTGCGAGATGCCCACAAAGACTTCTGGGATGGTTGGGCTGGATTACTTCATGAGGTCTGCTCTCCAGATGTCTTTGGCAAGAACCAATCAGTGGGAAATCATCCCCTCCTAGGGGGGAAACAGGCCATGACTATAAAAAAGAACCTTTCTCTCATGTCCCGTCGTCCCTCCAAATACCTAAAATATTTTTATCGGTGGGCCAAGCAGAGAAAAGATGGGATACAGGTTACCTGTGAGAAGTTGGAGTTTGGGGCCATTCCTGCCTATGACCCACTGGATGTTCTGAAGGTTTTTGATGCTGCCTCAATCCAGGAATTGGAAATAAACACATGCTGGGATATATATACCCTTAAATTGCTAGCCCCTGGCCTAGGCCAGATGAAAAACCTCCAAAAACTCCTTTTCAAGGAAATCTGCATACCTTTGGATAGGCCTCGAGACCTAGAGATGGAAGCCTGTTGTGTTACAGAGATCTTTTCCCAGTTCTCCAAGCTGCATAAGCTCCAGCATCTCTATTTGAATGATGTCTACTTCCTGACTGAACGCCTGGACCTAATGCTCAGGTAAGAACAGATACCTTTGCCAGGGTTGAGCAGAGTCTTGTTGTTGTTGTTTTATATAAGTTTCTCAGTTTATATTGTAGCTTTACAACCAGCGTTAAATTCATATAGATGTAAGCTTAGCATAATTGATATAGTACTTTATGACACTGTGCATCCTGACTTGTCACCTTAGTAAAACCAGATGCTCATGTATGTCTTCATGATTTTGAAAAAGGTTTCTTGAGAAATCCTGATGATGGGAAAATTGATCTATAGAATGTATGAGATGTTACACCACATGTCCTCTCCTGTAAACTCTGTCCTTGGATCTATATGAACAGTTTCCATTTGCCTCTGACTTCCCATGGATCAGAGGAATTTTGAGCACAGGAAGGGGCTGAGTAGATGGGAAATGAGTGAAGTACAGTGGTCATACGGAAACCCTGTGAACAGAACAGAGTCTGTGTGTGGAAGCTGGAGCACATTGAGATAAATATTGGCAGGTCCGGGGATGGTTCTGACTGGTTCCCAGTTGATACTTCTGGGTTCTCCTGTTTACATCACCTGTCCCCAAATATGTTTTGTTTTGACTAGTTCAGAGGGATCTGTGGAGCTGAGGTAGTAGCCGACAGTGATAACACATTTCCTACCTAGAAGAACTTGATAGGAGTTGTTAACTCTGCATCAGGGAGCAACTTGGCCTTGATCTCAATAATGGTCTGAGAATGACCTTGGGCTAAGGAGACTATGCTACTTTGAAGTCACAGCCTTTTCTCTGCCACAATTGACCTTGAGTGAAGTAAAGTCCTTTATCTCTCTCTCTCTCTCTCTCTCTCTCTCTCTCTCTCTCTCCTCTCTCTTCCTCTCTAGGTGCTTTGAGAGTCCATTAAAGACCCTTGCTATCACTCACTGCTGGCTTTCAGAATCAGATATGATGAATCTGTCTCAGTGTCCAAGTACCCATCAGCTCAAACACCTGGACCTGAGTGGCACCACTTTCACACCTTTAAGTCATCGATTTCTAGGAAGCCTGCTAGAAAGACTGACAGCTACTCTGCAGACATTAAAATTGGAGGGCTGCAAGCTCATGGACTTCCAAATCAGTGACCTCCTGCCTGTGCTGAGCCAGAGTTCCCAGCTCACTGAAGTCAATTTTGTGAAGAACATCTTTTCCATGGACAGTCTGAAGATGCTCCTGCAGCATACTGCCAACCTCACACAGCTGACCCTGGAGAAGTACCCTGCCCCTGATGAGGTCTATGATGACATTGGTGGTGTTATTCCAGACAGATTTGTACAACTTTGTTCTGAGCTTGTGAACACTCTCAAGCATGTAAGGCAGCCAAAGCAGGTCTACTTTGTGAGTAAGAGGTGTTTCTATTGTTGGAATTGTTGTATCTATAATTTTATTGGGAATATATAAGATGAGGTCATTGCTAGGCTCTGATAAATGGAAGTCAGGTCTCAAGTGACTCATTAGATTCAAAGAACATGTGTATTCAATCAAGCATTTTTGGATGTACTTTGGAAAGATAATTAGTTCATTTCCTTTGAATGTCAGTCTAATTCTTCTGGTTTGACATAGTTGTGTTCAGATGGAACCATGACCTTATTTTCATCCTAATGTCTACAGTACAGACCCACCTTTGAACAGCAAGTATATCTGAAAAGTGTTGAGTTGCATTCCAGCACTTTCAAAGTATGAGGGACCATAGAAGTAGGGAAGAGATAAAGAGAGAGGACATTATAAGAGCATAATGGACTTGAATAGGAGGGCTCTGTTTCATTCTCCCTGTGGATGGCATTCCCCTATAAGCTCTCCCCTTACATACTGTTCTACAGTATATGGACATATTTTTTATTAAGTATATGTACATCTCACTGAACCTTGGAGTATTTTTGTATTAGACTGTTATCAATGTTAATTTGCATCTCTTTCTTGGGGAGGTCCTGCTGCCTGATATTATCTGCTACCACCACTGTTATCATTATAATGTCTCATAGCTTCTAATAAATCAGTTTGGAATAAGAACTTGTTTGTTTGTTTGTTTGTTTACTAAGTTCTCTGACAACATCCTACTTGTGCATTGTGCTTACCCTGACCCAATAATCTTGTGTCCCCTTCTCTTTGCCTCTTCTGCCTCCTAGATCGTTGGGAGCAAATAATGGCCCAACATGTTCTTTCCTTGGAGAGTCTTTATAATGTTTTCCTGCATGAGACCCTATTCAAAATGCTATATGGAACCTTTTGGAGATGTGGCTCAGAGGTAGATAATGCTTGCTGCTCTTCCTGAGGAGAAATGTTTGATTCCCAGTACCTACAACCATCTGCATCTCCAATTCCAGGTGTCTGAGCTTTTCTCCAAGTCTCTAGAAACACTTGAGTAACTTGCAAACACTGAAACACAAAATCTCATATACCTAATTTAGAAACTAATAAAAATAATTATTTAAAAATGAAAGTGAGCTCCCTTCCCTTCCGGTCTGGTCCGGTGCACCCGCACCAGCCCAGGGCTCGGGCACAGGCTCTGCGCATGCTCCCCGGGACTCCCCAGGCTATCTTGGGACCACAGGTGAGCAACTGAATGTAGCATCTGTTCCTGCCCAATCCTGTGCGACCTGAGACAGCAGCCAGGACAGAGAAAAAAGCCCAGCCCAGGACAGACTCTCCCTTCTCTTCCGGTCTGGTCCAGTGCACCCTCACCAGCCCAGGGCTCGGGCACAGGCTCTGCTCATGCTTCCCGGGACTCCCCAGGCTATCTTGGGACCACAGGTGAGCAGCTGAACGCAGCATCTGTTCCTGCCCAATCCCCTGCGACCTGAGACACCAGCCAGGACAGAGATAAAGGCCCAGACCATTTCAGACTCTCCCTTCTGGCCTGCACCAACACCAGGTCTCCTTGGTTAGAGATGGCAGTAGGTAAGCATAAGAACAGAAGCAACAGAATCCAAGGGTATTTGGCATCACCAGATCCAAAGTCACCCACCCCATCAAGTCCTAGATACAACAGCACACCAGAAAAACAGGACATGGATATAAAGTCACTCGTCATGATGATGATGGAGGACTATAAGAAGGAAATACAGGAAAACGCAGATAAACAAGTAGAAGCATTTAAAGAGGAAATACATAGAGAGTTACAGGAAAACAATACCAAACAGGTGATGGAATGGAACAAAACCATCCAGGACCTAAAAATGGAAGTAGAAACAATTAAGAAAAACCAAAAGAAGATAACCCTGGAGATAGAAACCATAGGAAAAAAATCAGGAACCATAGATATGAGCATCAGCAACAGAATACAAGAGATAGAAGAGAGAATCTCAGGCACAGAAGACTCTATAGGAAGCATAGACAAGACAATCAAAGAAAATGCTAAATGCAAAAAGATTCTAACACAAAATATCCAGGAAATCCAGGACACAATGAG
>LR750745.1:236998-306501 GCA_902729485.2 Mus minutoides
TTAAAAAAAAAAAAAAAAAAAAAAAAAAAAAAAAGAAAACTGGGAATTGATCCATTCTTATCTCCTTGTACTAAGGTCAAGTCTAAGTGGTTGAAAGACCTCCACATAAAACCAGAGACACTGAAACTTATAGAGGAGAAAGTGGGGAAAAGCCTCGAAGATATGGGCACTGGGGGAAAATTCCTGAATAGAACAGCAATGGCTTGTGCTGTAAGATCAAGAATTGACAAATGGGACCTCATAAAGTTGCAAAGCTTCTGTAAGACAAAAGATACTGTCATCAAGACAAAAGGGCCACCAATAGATTGGGAAAGGATCTTTACCAATCGTAAATCAGATAGGGGACTGATATCCAATATATATAAATTACTCAAGAAGGTGGACACCAGAAAATTATTTATTATTATTAATAATTATTGCTACATGATTATTCAGACACAAGGAAACACAATGGCTAGGTTC
Organism: Mus minutoides; assembly: GCA_902729485.2. Lineage (NCBI taxonomy): Eukaryota > Metazoa > Chordata > Mammalia > Rodentia > Muridae > Mus > Mus minutoides. The sequence goes on from LR750745.1 coordinate 237,461, forward strand.
AGGAATCATGAATAAAATAGAGTTCCCCACTGGACATTTATAATGCAATCCTTTAGGGGAGGACAGGGACTTGTTTATCTCCTAGAGATCTTTATATGTAGGTGGTCAACAGAGCTTGGGAGCCCTAATGAATAGCATCCAACAGTGAGGTGGCCTACAAGCTGAGCATGGTGGCATTTATCAGTGACTTCAGCAATCATGGAGAAGAGAAAAGCATGAGTTCAAGTCCAGCATGGGCTATATGACACTGTTAAGTAGAAAGAAAGAATGGGAGAATATCCTTTAGAGAGAGAACACAATGTTCCCATTTATTCCTGGACAAATCCACATTTTGAAATGCATAACTGTATGATTCCATTAGTCATTTCTCCTCACATGTCCAGTCTCTAGATGTCAGTCAGCCCCTTTGTCTCCAATACATTGATCGATGTCAGAAGACATGTGTTCAGGAACCCCTTGATTGAAGACTTGTCCCTAGACTTTCATTTCTCAGTAACCAAAAGCAACCTTCTCCTATTTACTGCCAACAATGGCAAAGTCTGGTCTCCAGACCAAATGTACAGCGCTGTGAACATTGAAGGCAAAACTGAGAGGCAAAAGAGACAGTCTGGGGCTGCCTAACAGTGCAAAGTACTTTCATGAGCTCAGAAGAAAGCTGGACAAATCTCTCTGCTCTAACAGCAAAACTGTTTTCATAGCATTCCAGAGGGGCAGGATAAAACTCCATGTTCAGCTGGCTTAGGTTGGCTGTGTGATGCAGAAGTTTCGTTAGGACATCCGTGGAGATGTCATTGTCACAGAAGTTGATGTGGATGAGCTGAGAGCACTTACTTAGGGCAGGGATAAAAGCGGTGACCTGAGAGTCTGTCATCCTACAATGTTCCAATTCCAAGGTCTTCAGAGTGTTTGCAACATTTTCTAGGAAAATTCCGAGAGGCACAAGACTCAGATCGTGCAAAATGACACCTGCCAAATGCAGATGTTTGAGATGATGGAGACTCTGACACTGGGCAAAGGACTCCAAGTCTGACTGTGAGTACTTGCAGAGAGTAATGGACAGGAACTCCAGGGGAGTCTTCAGACATCTAAGGAGAGACTATAGGGTTAGTTTGGTATAGAGTGACAAGGCTAAACTAGATAGGAGAGACCACATGTTCTGAGTCAGTGTCATCACAGGATGGCAGTGAGCATCCAGTGCAACCTGTTGGAGTCAGCCAACTCAAGTCGGACCATGATGTGACCAGCCAACATCATGATAAGACTTGATCATTGTGGTTAAATCTACCATGGACACTAGTCTATATGGGAAACAGAAAAGGTTTGCTGTGGAATCAGAAAGAACTCTCTCTCCTTCCTTACCCGAGCAATTCATTCATGTGGCCAGTGAGAAAGTAGAGGCCAGCCAGGTCGAGATGCTGGAGACAGTTGAGTTTGGAGAACTGAGAAATGAACTTGGTGACTCTCTTCTCCTGTACGTCTACTGATGTACATAGAAACGTGAAGAGTTCATCATGGACAAGTGTTAGAAGGAGTTTACGAAGATTTTTCATCTGACCAAGGCAAGGTGCAAAGCATGCCAGGGTGGACAGAGTCCAGTCTGCATTCAATTCCAACTCCTCAATGCAATCGGGTTGAAAAATCTGCAAGATCTTCCTGACAGTGTACATAGACAATCCCCTAAGCTGCATCTTCACACAGCACAGGTTCAGGGAACTTCTTCTCTTCTGTGCCCACTGCAAGAAGTAAGTTTGATGTTCCTCTAGATCAAACCGAACGTGAAGGTCCGTGACCACCTTTAAACGTTGCCTCAGTGCATATCTATGAGGGCGTGTTGCTTTCTGCTTTTGACACACAGTCTCTGCTGAGCCGTCTCCATCCTCTGGTCCAGCTGAATCATCCCAGAAGTGATGGTGCACATTTCTCAGGTCCAGCACTTGAAGCTTTCTCCTTCTGTGGGTAAAACAGATAGAAATGTAGGAAGATACAAAAGACCAAAAACATTAGCCAGCTTTTTCTAGGCATCTTTCTTGTCAGCTGTTCACTGCTCTGCTCTGTCTTCTACAGATTTAAGTTTCCAGTGCTGGGTCTCCACATAGCAACTCAAGCCTTCTGGGCAAGGACTCTTTGCCTTAACTGCATCTGGAGATCTGCCCTGCTTCCTCCATTTATTACTCTGAACTTCCACTGATCCTACTTCTATTATTCGGTAGAGACACAGGGCTGTGTAGCTACATGGGCTCCAAGCTGTATTTCATACTTAATGGACATTTGCTACAAGGACTCAACAACTGTCCAGGACTCTGCAGCTCTTCAAGATGATACCAACATAAACCTCTGATCTACCTTTGACCCCAATCTCTATGAGCTCAGATGTCCTTCTCCTTACACTTAAATGTAAGCCATTTAGAATTACATAGTTATTGTTTACCTTGGGTGAAAATTTCCTGTCAGCTGCATGTCTACACCATCCAGCACAGCTTGCAATATTGTCATGTCAGGGACGTTCATCAGTGCCCCCACAGGGAGGCAAGGTAAAGGCCAGGCTCCCACCATTTCATTCAGTATCTTCGTGTGTCTGCCAGTGAAGGCTGCCTTGAAGAGTGGTGGGAACAACTCCCTGGGTAGCTCCTGCAGAGCACTGATGGCCAAGGCTTCATTCTTCACCAGGCTCTGTGCTGCCCAGTTCAGGAGTGTGGGTGGAGCCTGGAAGCTCATCCTGATGAATCGTTGGTCCGAATAGACCTGTTGAAGCATCCAGAAATCCTATTTTCAAGATATGTCTTAGGAATCTATAAAACCCTGTATCAAGGATACACCAAAGTGCCAATAGTCTCTGCTCTGGCCACAGTGTGGAACTCAGTGTGTCCTGTTTTAAGATCTGGTTGGCACAAAGTGCACTGGTTAGTTTTGTGTGTCAAGTTGACACAGGCTGGAGTTATCACAGAGAAAGGAGCTTCAGTTGGGGAAATATCTCCACGAGATCCAGCTGTAAAGCATTTTCTCAATTAGTAATCAAGGGGGGAGGTCCCCTTGTGGGTGGTGCCAACTCTGGGATGGTAGTCTTGAGTACTATAAGAGAGCAGGCTGAGCAAGCCAGGGGAAGCAAGCAAGCCAGTAAAGAACATCCCTCCATGGCCTCTGCATCAGCTCCTGTTTCCTGACCTGCATGAGTTCCAGTCCTGACTTTCTTGGTGATGAACAGCAATGTGGAAGTTTAAGCTGAATAAACCCTTTCCTCCCCAAGTGCTTCTTGGTCATGATGTTTGTGCAGGAATAGAAACCCTGACTAACACACAAAGCCAAACCCTTATCACTCTCTGCATATGGGGTCTCTTATAAGAATCTGTATCAGTGCACAAATTAACCATTGACACATGAGGTAACTACCATTGGTCCTTGCTCTTCTGAATTTCATTCCCCTTTGGAAAGGGCAAGCAGTCTGATCAGCATCTTTCTGTGGCAAAACATGCACTGTTCACCTTTCTGTCTTTCAAGTTCCTCAAAGAAAGACATTGCCATTGGGTAGTGGTAACACATAACTTTGTTCTCAACACTCAAGGGGCAGAGGCAAGGAGATCTATGTTAGTTTGAGGCTAGTTTAGTCTACAGAGCTAGTTCTAAGACAATTAATGCTACACAAAGAAAACTAAAAACATAACAAGGAAGGAAGGAAGGAAGAAAGGCAGGTAGGCAGGCAGGCAGGCAAGAAGGTCTGGTAGGTAACTCAGCCAGACCCTGTCTGAAATGTAAAGCCAAACCAAGTCTGATATCTTTCCTCAATGCAACTCTAAAACCATGAGTGAATGAGAGAACCCAGAAAGACTGAGTCTGAGGTGGCGATGCTAGTGCATGGGGGCTACAAGGAAGGGCATTTCCCATATTGTATTGAGGTCCAGGAGAAGAATGGCTTTAGGAAAAACATCTAGATTTATATACTTTTTAAAATACAATATTGCATAGAGTGGAGGTAAGAGTGAAATTGGGCGCCCTTCCAAAACCTAATGGAACTCATTTTGTAGTCTAGTCTTGCCCCGCCTCACCATGTTCCTAACTGAAACTTTGAGGGTTAGAATATAAGTACCCAAGGAGCTGAAGGGGTTTTCAGCTTTATAGGAGGAACAACAACATAAACTAACTAGTACCCTAGAGCTCCCTGGGACTAAACCACCAACCAAAGAAAACACATGGTGGGACTCATGTCTATAGCTGCATATGTAGCAGAGGATGGCCTAGTTGGTCATCAATGGGAAGAGAGGCCCTTGGTCTTGTGAAAGTTCTATGCCTCAGTCTAGGGGAATGCCAGGTCCAGGAATCATGACTGGGTAGGTTGGGGAGCAAGGTGAAGAGGGAGGGGATAGGGGATTTTCAGACAAGAAACTAGGAAAGGGGATAACATTTGAAATATAAATAAAGAAAATAATAAAATAAAGAATATTCTGTTTTAGCTACAACACCTGGCTAGTGCACTTTTCTTTTAAAATTCTGCATAGATGCCAGGTGTGGTGGTAGGAGCCTCTAATATCAGCACTTTGGAGGAGGAGTAAAGAGGATTCTGGGGAAACCTAAGCTATATATTATACTTTCATGCCTGTCCTGGGTAGTAGATTTCAAATAAAGTATGTCTTGATAGAGGTGGTTTGGTAGTAGGGTTTTTGGTGGTTTGAATATGGTTGGGTTTGTCTCCGGGATTAAACATATATACCACCACTCCTGAGGCTAAGCTTTTCATGATCACTGTTCCTCAAGATCTAAATCAAAAGATTGTGTCTTCCAGTCAGAAGATCTGGATGACAAGTGTGCCCTCCATTTCTGGATTATAGTTCTTTCCAGATTAAAACTCCAAATTACTCCTTGTTCAACTGAAAATATAAACAGTAAGTTTAGCTGAGTGGGATCTTGCCCTGAGATCACCACGTCTTTAATCTCTTTACCTCCTTCAGCACGGGATTAAGTTCCATTTCATGTCCTGGTGTCCCTTTATTATTACTTGAACTATGTGTATTTTTTCCTCTAAGTTTGCTATATTTGATTTAAAGAAAAACAGCTCTTCATGATAGTAAGCCAGAAAACAAAGTCTATGCTGCCCTTTGCTGATACTTCTTTGTCAGTGCAATTAATCTGATTCTCTTCACCTTAGTCTTAGCCTCAGGCAGTCTCTTCAGACAAGGGCAAAAAAGACAGCCACATTCTTTACCAAAATACCACAAAAATGGTCTCTAGGCCACATACTAAAATTCTTTTTCCACTGAAACCTCTTATGCCAAGTCTGCACAGTTCAAATCACTCTCAACAACCAACTCCTCTGTATTCCTACTAGGATAGCTTATTAAGCATTCCATGATTTTCCATGATTTTCCAAATCCAAAGTCCCAAAATCCACACTCTTTCAAACAAAAGTATGGTCAGACTTATCGCAACAATACCCTAGTCCCTGGTAGCAACTTTCGATCTTTGGTTTTTACTGCTGTGAATAGAAACCATGACAAAGGCAACTGTTTTTTGTTGTTGTTGTTTGTTTGTTTGTTTTTTGAGACAGGGTTTCTCTGTATAGCCCTGGTTGTCCTAGAACTCACTTTGTAGACCAGGCTGGCCTCGAACTCAGAAATCTGCCTGCCTCTGCCTCTGGAGTGCTGGGATTAAAGGCATGTGCCACCATGCCTGGCTGCCAAGGGAACTCTTATCAAAACAACATTTAATTGGGTCTGGCTTACAACTTCAGAGGTTCCATCCATTGTCATCAAAATGGGAGCATGTCAGTGTCCAGGCAGGCATGGGGCAAGAGGAGCTATGAGTTCTACATCTTCATTTGAAGACCACTTGCAGAAGACTGGCTCCCATGTGGTTAGGAGGAGGGACAAAGGCACATCTCCTAATAGTGCTACTCCCTGGGCCAAGTGTATTTAAACCACCCCAGGGTTTGATCCCATCAGACTAGTACTCTAATACTAAGCCACTTTTATAGTTCACCTATTTGATTTTTTTTAATTTAATGTAGAGTCAAGGAATTTTTATGCAGCCATGTCCGGCCTGGAACTGGGATTGTCTGTGCTCAGGACTATAATTCTTGTTCCCAAGTGATGCTGGTGTGTCCTACCTGGATCCCCTCCACAAGTTGTTTGTTTTGTTTTGTTTTAATTCCAGTCTTACACAATATCATGTCAAACAATCAAGGCTATAGTAACACATTACTAAAGCTCCAGTTCTCAGAGTAGCTGAGATAGGTGGCTTGTAATACAAAACTATTAGTAGTTCCCATATCTATGTGTAAGCTACCGTTAAGAGCAAATTCCAATTCAACCAACTGCAAAGTCTTAATCTATGAAACATAATTGAAGGAATTTCAAATTGTTTAAACTATAAGCAGATCCTATCTTGAATTCCAGAATGAGCCTAGGAGGCTGTCCAGGGCCAGAAGAATCTGACGTTCAAGACTAGCCTTTCCATTTGGGACACTGTCCCCCAAATACTCAAATGAACCTATTAACATGAAAGTTCCAGTGCAATGTGGGTTTCTCAGTAACACCAAACCCAATGGAATCATCACTATGACCATCATCATCATCATCATCATCATCATCATCATCATCATCGGAGAGAGCAACCAGAATTTGCCCTATTCTATTTTAAACCGAGCATCTTGAAATGACCAGACAGTGAGAGGCATCCTGGTGGAGGAGAGTGATGAGTGACTTACCTGATCAGGAGGATATCTGCACCTGTTCTCAGCAGAGTCAGGCAGAAACTGTGCACTCCCAGACTCTGAGTGTCTTAACCCTTTTATACTTCTTTACTCTCACACCCACCCTATGTAGCTCCACCCCCTGCCCGCCCCCAGCACAAAATTCAATCTACTGGATCTTTATGATTAAATCTATATTTATTGCATCATAGTTATTTGTGTGACCTCAAAAATAATAATAAATTAGAAAGTGAAGAGTCAGGGCTGGAGAGATGGCTCAGTGATTAAGAGCACTGACTGCTTTTCTGGAAGTCCTGAATTCAAATCCCAGCAACCACATGGTGGTTCACAACCACCTGTAATGAGATCTGGTGCCTTCTTTGGGTGTGTCTGGAGACAGCTACAGTGTACTTACACATAATAATAAATAAATGAATCTTTAAAGGAAGAAAGAAAGTGAAGAGTCCACTGATTGAATTGTTCATTGTGTGTTTACATACTCAAATGTGTGAGGGTTTCTGTGTGTGTGCTTTTTCAGTGTAAATGTGTAGTTTATTTCAGTTTCCACAATTCCTTTGAATGTGTATTTGAGTGTGTGTTTGTTTGAAGTTGACCTCAATGGTTCACTTCTGACAGAGTAAAACTTTATCATTGAGTTGTCTTACTGGACCCATGTAATTTAATCAGGAAGTTTATTATTTTTGTCAATAATTTACTTATTTTATTGGAGACTTGATATGGCTTGAGAAATTGAATTATGGGAAGCTCTTCATGTAGATCAAATTGGCTATACACAGAGTAATCCAGCTGCCTTTGCCTCCTGTGTGCTGAGATTATAAGTATGAGGCCTCATGCCTGGTTGTTTAAGGTTTTTGTATTTGAAATAGCCCAGAGTAGCATGTGATCAACTCTGTCTACAAAGTTGGCCAAGAACTTCCTTTGACCTCTCTGGTACAACACCCAAGCTGGCTCAACACCAGATTTTCAATATAGTCAATGAGAAATCAAGAAGAACTATCTGTGGGCCATTTTGGGATGCCTGCCCTCCTGAGAAGCTGCCTGAGGGTGGATTGAGTCCCATCTCCTTGTGGTTACTGACTGAAGATGAAGAGCAGCTTAGTAGAGCCAGTGCTCTCCTTATCCTAGTCCCACCTCCAGGATTCTGGACCTCCCCTTCGCAGCTTTTCTAGGGCTTTTGGTTGCTGTTGCCCAGACAAGTTCTGAAGAATCTTATCATAGATTTTGTTCTCTGATTAAGGCTTATGAAGAGCAGCATAGCAAGATGAGAAAGGAAAAATATAAAATATATGGTTTGAGTATTAAAGGGGCACCAGGAAATGAAATGGAACTGAATCTTGTGTTCAGGATATTGAATTGAATTAAGGGAGTAGTGACCTTGGGTCAAGATCCCACCCCAAAAATTTGAGTAGTGGTAGTACAAGCCTTTAATCCCAGGAGGCAAAGACAAACACATATCTTGAGTTCCACACCAGCCTAGAACAAAGCAAGTTCTAGGTGAAAGAAAAACTTAAATGAAGGTTTGGTGGAACACACCTTAAACCCCAGTGGTTAGGACCTCTGAGTTCAAAGTCAGTCTAAGGAGCATGTTACACAACAGCCAAGTTTACGAAGTGAAGGAGTTGCAAAACAGAAAGCTGGTGATAATGTAATAGAACTGAGATGCCAAAGCTTTTAAATTCTGACACTGTTTTAGAGAACCTGACCTAAGTATGAACTCAGGTAGACTAGCATACTGGTATCTAGCATTAGTTTCCAAGTTGGCCCTCAACAAACCTGAGCCTAACTCCAGTCTCTAGGCTAATCCCCAACAAGAGCAGAGTTTCCAGCTTACAACTCCAACAAGACCAGGGTCTCCTGATTATTTCATAAACTTGACTTCTGCTCCCTTTTGCATTGGTGGTCATTAGACAGGAGGTGGGCTTGTAATCTGAGGTGCAGGTTAGACTACAACTATACCTGATTGTAAATGAGACCCACTGGATTTCCTGAGAACATGCTGGGCTGTAGTTACTGACCTTCACAGGTAAATTATCATTAAATTTAACCCAGATTTCCCCAGTTTTTTGGTCAAAGTAACCTTTATTCTCCTTTTGATTCATCAGTAATCTACAGTGAAATCTGCAGAACACACCTTGGAGAAAACTATAGCTAGCTTCAAATATGTCCAACTCATAAAACTACCTGCAAGTGTTAAAATGTGTCACCTTGCAGAGTGCATGTCTACCTGTGGTTGTTGGCTTCAGAGGGCTTTTGTGCTGTAATAATGTATAACTTCCTAGCAAGTATTTTTTTTATAAGTGTATAGTGTCTGAGATTCTGCTATATTCAGGCTTTCTTAGATTTTTTTTTTTCGAGACAGGGTTTCTCTGTATAGCCCTGGCTGTCCTGGAACTCACTCTGTAGACCAGGCTGGCCTTGAACTCAGAAATCTGCCTGCCTCTGCCTCCCAAGTGCTGGGATTAAAGGTGTGCGCCAGCATACCCAGCTATATTCAGGCTTTCTTAGACTTAGTTCTGTAAATTAAAATACTAATACAGGTATGTGTGTATCTTCAGGGTGGGTAGATATAGCACCTAAATACAGGTGCCCAAGGAGGCCAGAAGCTTCAGATACCCTGGAAGTGGAGATACAAGTATTTCTGAAGTATCTGATCTGGGTTCTGGAAACTAAACACAGAAGTCCAAACTCTCTAGGCTTCTTCTGTCTACTTATTTTGAGTATTTATTTTATTTTGTGTGTACACACCAAGTGCATGCAGTGCCTGTGGAGGTCACAGGACATGAGTGGTTCCTTGGAAATGGAGTTACAGAGGGTTGTGAGACACTACACGGTTACTGGTCTTCTGAAAGAACAAGTGCTTTTGAACTTCTCAGATTTCCCTCCAACCCTCTATTCAGATTTTAACTTGTATGCAGAATGTAGTAGGTGGCCTGAATCCATACATTCAATTGACACTATCCAGATGGAGTGGGATATATTAAGAATATTTATATATGTACATATAAATATAAGCACTTTTAAAAGGCCAATTTTGAGCAGTAGCAATGATGGGCATAGGGGAGAGGTTTAAAAAAATGGAAGAAATGTATGATTATAACCTAAAACAAAAATAAAATTAGTAAAGTGTTTTCACATGTACATTTTTTTTGTTGTTTTGTTTTGGTGTTTTTCGGTTTTTGTTTTTTCGAGACAGGTTTTCTCTGTATAGCTCTGGCCATCCTGGAACTCACTCTGTAGACCAGGCTGGCCTTGAACTCAGAAATCCACCTGCCTCTGCCTCCCAAGTGCTGGGATTAAAGGCATGTGCCACCACTGCCCGGCTCACACCAATGTATTTTATATTATTTGTAACTATTGTGAAGGGTGTTATTTCCCTAATTTCTTTCTTTAAAGGCATGAGCCACCACACCTGGCTTTCACATGTACATTTTTTTAAAGATTTATTTATTTATTATATGTAAGTATGCTGTAGCTGTCTTCAGACACTCCAGAAGAGGGCATCAGATTTCGTTACGGATGGTTGTGAGCCATCATGTGGTTGCTGGGATTTAAACTCGGGACCTTCGGAAGAGCAGTCAGTGCTCTTAACCACTGAGCCATCTCACCAGCCCCTCACATGTACATTTTAAGTCAACTTCCATTCACAATATTATATTTTGTGTATGCACACACAATACAACATTCCTGCTCTTACCTGCTTGTGGATGTCAGAAGCCAACACTGGAGGTCAGCCCTACCTTTCCTTTATTATTCCAATAATTTCAAGCTTGGCTTCAAGTATCCTTTGCCCATTGAGTAATCTTTGCTACTAATACATTTTTTTAAAAAAAATTTATTTACTTTCATTTATTTATTTTGGGTTTTTTTTTTTTGATACAGTGTTTCTCTGTGTAGCTATTGCTCTCTTGGAACTCACTGTAGAGCAAGCTAGCCTTGAACTCAGAGATCAGTTTGCTTCTCTGCCTGCTGGGACTCAAGGCATGTGCCACCATGTCATACCAATATTTTTATTAAAAAGTCTAACAAAGGAACAAAAAAACTCAAAAAGATTTGGCACATTTTTTTCCATTTTTTTATTAGATATTTTCTTAATTTACATTTCAAATGCTAATCCTGAAAGTCCCTTCCCCCCCCTCCCTGCTCCCCTGTCCACCCACTCCCACTTCTTGGCCCTGGCGTTCCCCTATATTGGGGCATATAAAGATTGCAGTACCAAGGGGCCTCTCTTCCCAATGATGACCGACTAGGCCATCTTCTGCTACATATGGAGCTAGAGACACGGGTTCTGGGGGTTCTGGTTAGTTCATATTGTTGATCCTCTTCTAGGGTTGCAGACCCCTTCAGCTCCTGGGGTTCTATCTCTAGCTTCTCCATTGTGGGCCCTGTGTTCCCTCTTATAGATGATTATGAGCATCCACTTCTGTACGAGACAGCTATATCAGGGTCCCTTAAGTAGGCACCAGCTGTCCTATGCCATAGTGTCTGAGTTTAATGACTGATTATGGGATGGATCCCCCGTGGTGGGGTAGTCTCTGTATAGTCCATCCTTTCATCTTAGTTCTAAACTTTGTCTCCGTAACTCCTTTCATGGGCATTTTGTTTCCTCTTCACAGGAGGAATGAAGTATCCACGAGCTGGTCTTCCTTATTGATGTTCTTGTGTTTTGCAAATTGTATCTTGTGATTGGGTTACCTCACTAAGGATTATATCCTCCAGATACATCCATTTGCCGAAGAATTTCATAAATTCATTTTTTAATAACAGAATAGTACTCCATTGTGTAGATGTACCACATTTTCTGTATCCATTCCTCTGTTGAGGGACATCTGGGTTTTTTCCAGCTTCTGGCTATTATAAATAAGGTTGCTATGAACATAGTGGAACATCTGTCCTTTTTACCAGTTGGAACATCTTCTGGGTATATGCCCAGGAGAGGTATTGCTGGATCCTCTGGTAGTACTATGTCCAATTTTCTGAGATAACACCAGACTGACTTCCAGAGTGGTTGTACAAGCTTGCATTCCCACCAGCAATGGAGGAGTGTTCCTCTTTCTTCACATCCTCACTAGCATCTGCTGTCCCCTGAATTTTTGATCTTAGCCATTCTGACTGGTGTGAGGTGGAATCTCAGGGTTGTTTTGGTTTGCATTTCCCTGATGATTAAGGATGTTGAACATTTTTTCAGATGTTTCTCAGCCATTTGGAATTCCTCAATTGAGAATTCTTTGTTTAGCTCTGTACCCCTATTTTTAATGGGATTATTCGTTTTTCTGGAGTCCAGTTTCTTTAGCTCTTTGTAGATGTTGGATATTAATCCCCTATCAGATTTAGGATTGGTAAAAATCCTTTCCCAATCTGTTGGTGAAGATTTGGCACATTTTTTATTGATATGTGATTACACAGATACAAAGGAACACAACTGCTAGACTCAGGCACATCTATTATGCATTTCCTAGGGACTGGCAATTCTTTGAGAGGACAGGGACTTCTGTCCACCTTCCGGAAACATTAATGTGCAGGACGCTGACCAGAGAGGTTGGGAGCCCCGAAGAACAGGGCCTCAAGGTCAGGTGGTCTATAAGCTGACCTTGGAGGTATCTGTTAGTGACCTCTAGAATCTGTAAGTGTGGGTAAGATAATGAGAGAGGAGTTCAAGGCCAGCCTAAGCTACAATGCACCATTAGAAATAAAAAAGATTAAAAATGTTGCTAAGCCTCCATCCCTTGGCTGTTCAATGTTTTCCTCTGCTTCAGATATCTTTGATGTCCCCACAGCTACTAGCTTGACTACCCTGAATTGAAATCTGCTGCTACTATCTGACCCACAGGCAGTTGCAAAAGTGAGAATGTCAAAAAAGCTTTATTATTAGACGTTCAAAAAAGCTTAGACAACACAGTACCCCTCCATCTCTGTGTACAGTCAGAGAACTGTCCTGACTATAATCTTGAGAACCAATTAATTGAGCACACCACAGAGACAATATCAGGTTCTCAGGATCTGACAATGGCTTCATATGTAGGAGAAAGCCAGTTAAGAAGACAGTCCTGACAGGAGTTTGGACCATTGTTTGCATCATACTGAGAAATGACCAAAACCATAAGTTCTGGGCCCTCTGGACAAGAGACCAGTCCCTAGGAATTCATTTCTTAGTACCCAGAAGGAGTATTCCTGTTGTTATTCCAAGCATTCACAAAATGTGGTCTTCTTTCCATAGATACAACGTGTATCGCAGTCATAACAGGAATAGGTACCAAAGCAGACTGACTTGGGCTGTCTTACAGTTATGAGTGTGTTCATGAGCTCAGCACAAAGCTGAGAAAATCTCTCTACTTGAACATAACTCCACTCATTATAGACCTCTACTGGAGCAGGGTACAGTTCCATGGTCAGCTGGCTCATGTTGGCAGTGCGGTGCAGAAGACCCTGCAGAACATCCACGGAGATGTTGTCATAAAAATTGATGCTAGTGAGATGGGTGCATTTGGTCAAGGCAGGCAGAAGGATACTGAGGTGAGAGTCCTTCATCCTCCAGTCTTCTAATTCTAGAGTCTGCAGAGTATCTGCAACATGCTCTAAGAAAAATTTGAGAGGCGTGACATTTGATGTAGATAAGGAGACACCGTTTAAGCACACCATAGTTCCAATGCTGGGCAAATGACTCCAAGTCTGACTGAGAGATCTGGCATAGAGTGATGGTCAGGGACACCAAGGGAGCCTCCAGGCACCTAGGGAGAGATCACATGGGTGGGGTCAGAGTGATCTTGGGATGGCATCCAGTGTTGCCTGTTGCAAGTTGGCTTTTCAAGCTATACCATTTTGACATGAGGGTATTACCTTCATGGTGGGACTGGCTCATTCCACAGCTACCATTCAGTGACAAGCAGAGACTAGGCTAAGAGAGCCCACAGGAAGAGGAAATTTACAATCCATAATCACATATCATGATACCTCCTAAAGAATCATCAACTTAAGTGGATCAGGGAATGCAAAGGCTGGGGTACAGAGTGAAGAGGTGCTGGGCGTGGTGGCGCACGCCTTTAATCCCAGCACTTGGGAGGCAGAGGCAGGCGGATTTCTGAGTTCCACCCAAGCCTGGTCTACAGAGTGAGTTCCAGGATAGTCAAAGCTACACAGAGAAACCCTGTCTTTAAAAAAAAGTGCAGTGCCGGGCGGTGGTGGCGCACGCCTTTAATCCCAGCACTTGGGAGGCAGAGGCAGGAGGATTTCTGAGTTCGAGGCCAGCCTGGTCTACAAAGTGAGTTCCAGGACAGCCAGAGCTACGCAGAGAAACCCTGCCTTGAAAAACCAAAAAAAAAAAAAAAAAAAAAAGTGCAGAGGTAAACAGACAGGGAGCCATCTAGTGTTTAGGAATTAGGGGAAGGGAAGGGCCTGTTCTTCCAGATCTAATGGAAACACAGAGCTCACCTGGGAAACTACAGATCTGAACCCTCCCTATGCAGTGGCCTCTTCTCTTTCCCATTTCTTCACATTAGATCAGATAGGATTGCTGTGGAGGAAACTTCACTAGATATGACTCACAATACTGGTCTTCTACCATGGCAGCTCTCTCCATACACTCTACCCCATTTCATTGTTCAGCTTTGTGAGTGGTCACATGAGCCCTGATTCAGTTCACATGGAACAAGATTATGTTTCCACGTTTATGGTAATATGTACAGTGGCCTGCAGATATTAGTGCCCACTATTCTCTTATGTAAAAAAGAGGTTTGCTCTGGTAACAGCAACAGTTCTTCATCCTTTCTTACCTGAACAACTCATTCATGTGGTCTCTGAGAAAATAGACATCATCAATAGTGAGATGCTGGAGATAGCTGAGTTTGGGGAACAGAGAAAGGAACTTGGTGACATTCCTCTCTTCCAAGGGTGTGTAAGTATGTCTTCCAAAGATGCGTACTAGCATGAGTTTGTGAAGATTTCTCATCTTGCTGATGCAAGGTACAAGTTTTGTCAATTTAGACAGATTCCCCACCGTATTCATTTCCAACTCCTTGATGAACTCTGGCTGTAAAAGCTTTAGCACCTTCTTGACCTTGGACACTTCTTTCTTTCTTTTTTTTTTTTTTAAAAAGATTTATTTATTTATTATATGTACGTACACTGTAGCTGTCTTCAGACATTCCAGAAGAGGGCATCAGATTTCATTACGGATGGTTTTGAGCCACCATGTGGTTGCTGGGATTTGAACTCGGGACCTTTGGAAGAGCAGTCGGCGCTCTTAACCACTGAGCCATCTCGACAGCCCCAACCTTGGATAATTCTAATGCTCCAATTTCCAACTTCTCACAGCAGAGATGCAGGAACCCCTCTCTGTCCTTTGCCCACTGCAACAAATGTGTTTGCTGTTTATCTTCATGCCGAGAAGACTTGAAGAAAATTGACAAATGGGACCTTATAAAGTTGCAAAGGTTCTGTAAGGCAAAAGATACTTTCAATAAGACAAAAAGGCCACCCACAGATTGGGAAAGGATCTTTACCAATCCTAAATCAGATAGGGGACTGATATCAATATATATAAAGAATTCAAGAAGGTGGACACTAGAAAGTCAAATAACCCCATTAAAAAATCGGGCACAGAGCTAAACAAATAATTCTCAACTGAGGAATTCTTTTTTTTTCATTCATATCATTTATTTTTTCTGATTTTTTTTAGATATTTTCTTTATTTACATTTCAAATACTATCCTGAAATTCCCCTATACCCTCCCCTATTCCCCCCCCCGCACCCCCCCCCGCCCTGCTCCCCTACCCACCCACTCCCACTTCTTGTCCCTGGAATTCCCCTTTACTGGGGCATATAAAGTTTGCAAGACCAAGGGACCTCTCTTCCCAATGATAGCTGACTAGGCCATCTTCTGCTACATATGCAGCTAGAGACACGAGCTCTGGTGGTCCTGATTAGTTCATATTGTTGTTGCAGACCCCTTCAGCTCCTTGGGTACTTTCTCTAGCTCCTCCATTGGTAACCCTGTGTTCCATCCAATAGCTGACTGTGAGCCTCCACTTCTGTGTTTGCCAGGCACTGGCATAACCTCACAGGATACAGCTATATCAGGGCCCTTTCAGCAAAATCTTGCTGGCGTATGCAATAGTGTCTGCATTTGGCCTAGGCTAAGGTCTTACCTGATTAGGACCCAGGTGGCAGGCTCAAGAGTGTCTTCTCTGGCTCCAATGGCACACATTTGCAGACTATTATCCTCTTGCCCTTTATCAGCTCCACCACTAACAAAAGCTGCCATGTGATTGGATGGCTTTGCTCCACCCATTTAATCTTATGTGGAATTTCTTTCTCAATATTCACTAAACCAAAGCTCCCTAGAAAAAAGAAGAAATGAACAAACAAAACCCCGACTCTGGGGTGGATATCAGGCGTCCGTGGTTGAATTCACAGCTGTCCACTGATTCATTTACTTATTCTTTTTAATTTGTTCAGTTATTTGCTTACTTACATACTTGGCTTGTAAGTTACTTCTGTGACAGTGTCTTACTCTGTAGATAATCTTGGTTTGGACTCTCAGCAATCCTTCTTCCTCTTCTTTCTGAGAAGATTACTGTTTAGATCCAGCACAACTGGCTGAATTATATTCATAAGTGACCCCCATTGTTCTGAGCCTGAGCTAGGTCAGGATTTCATCTGGGCCTGATAACAGAGAAACCTTTAGAAAAAATAAACCGGAAGTTAGTATTTCCACAACTGTGAATGTGTTCTGGAGTTCTCATCCAGGATGAGCCTGATGCTCTGTCAGTCATCAGCTGCAGCAGTGTGAGAAGGCTGAGGCTGGAGGATGCTAGACAGGTCCATTCAAAGTCTTGAGCTACACAGCAAGATTGAGGACAGCCTGAGGTAATAGACATCTTTCTTTCTTTCTTTCTTTCTTTCTTTCTTTCTTTCTTTCTTTCTTTCTTTCTTTCTTTCTTTCTTTCTTTTAAAGATTTATTTATCATTATATCTAAGTACACTGTAGCTGTCTTCAGATGCACCAGATGAGTGCGTCAGATCTCACTATGGGTGGTTGTGAGCCACTATGTTGATGCTGGGATTTGAACTCGGGATCTTTGGAAGAGCAGTTTGTGCTCTTAACTGCTGAGCCATCTCTCCAGCCCTGACATCAATGTTTCTAATCTCATGTAAATCCAAACCAAAACAAAGAAAGTGGGCATTGAGGGAGAAGCTGTCCTTGGTGTCCTAGGGGGTAAAGGTGTTGGAGAAAGGATCAGCCAGAGTACTGGCCAAAAAGGAGGAAGGTGTGACTGGGTAGTGAGCAGGGTATAGTGGTTCGCAGCTTAAATTTTAACATTTGAGAGGCAGGAGCAAAAGAATCTCTGAGTCTACATATGGAAGTCTCACCCAGTCACCATGCATCACAATGATACTCTGTCTCAAAATCAAAAACAAAACAACTAATTTTTTCTTTTAACAAGGGAACTGTGTAGCTTGTGAAAAGGCACAATTGGAAATGGTGTTGACATTAAGCCTACCTACCTAAATTCATTTACAGGAACCCACACACTTGAGAAAACATCCCCTGGCCGGGCGTGGTGAAGCTTGCCTTTGATCCCCGCACTCGGGAGGCAGAGGCAGGCAGATTTCTGAGTTCGAGGCCGGCCTGGTCTACAAAGTGAGTTCTGGGACAGCCAGAGCTATACAGAGAAACCCTGTCTCAAAAAAAAAAGAAAACCTCCCCTAGATGTTCTCCTGCCTCAATGTCTATCTCCCAAGACTGTCCTTCCAAATAAATAAATAAGTAAATAGATGTAAAAACAAAAAAAATTCAAGGAAGTTAAGCAGGATTGTGGCATAAGATTATGTCTCAGAACTGAGGACACTGAAGAAGGATTGCTCTAAGATTGAATCCAGCCTAAATCACTGAAAGAAACTTTTATTTCACTCGACAACAAGTTGACTTAAGGCAGAGGGTATCCTCACATCCAGTTGAAAGATCCTGAGAAAAATGTAACAGGTCACAAAGACCCTGAAACTGGGAAAAGAGATTTCACTATTAGCAGAAAGCTTTTACATAGCTGAACATAATAGCCTGAACATTTCTTGAATCTGTGCTTGCCCCTACTGTTCTTTGAATGCATGTATTTGCCAACTGATATAGCTCACTGCCAAGTGTTTGTGGTTTGGTTGATGGATTGAGATACAGCTCACTGCCAAGTGTTTGTGGTAGATTTCACTTTGCACCTGTGCACCTGAGCATGAAAATCTTCCGTGTACCCATTTCTTCTGTAGAAAGAATGGATATTGTCATATCAGAAAAATCCCCTATTCCCTCCTCCTCTTCCTCTCCCCCTTGAGGGACCATAATAACCTGGTCCTCTTTTCCCTCAGGGTCGACTCCTCTATTCACTTCTGGGATAAGAGTTGTCCCCAGAGCTCTGGCTTTCCCTGAATAAAGCCTCATGTGATTTGCATCAAGCCTGGTCTTCTGTGAGTTCTTGGGGGATTCGCAAATATCCCATGACTTGAGTGGAGGTCTCCCTACGGGGTTCCTTTCACAGTCAGGAACCCCATGATGTTTTCTTTCTTTCTTTCTTTCTTTCTTTCTTTCTTTCTTTCTTTCTTTCTTTCTTTCTTTCTTTCTTTCTTTCTTGGTTTTATGAGACAGGGTTTCTCTGTGTAGCCTGGCTGTCCTGGAACTCACTCTATAGCCCAGGCTGGCCTCAAACTCAGATCCGCCTGCCTCTGCCTCCTGAGTGCTGGGATTAAAGGCATGTGCCACCACGCCCGGCTTCCATGTTTTCACGGTTGAGATGCTCACACCCAAATATCTCTGTTTCTGTCTTCCCTGTTTCTGTCTCTTTCATTCAATAATACCATATTTTCTTTATCCATTCTTCAGTTGAAGAATATCTAAGTTGCTTACAATTCCTATTAGAAATAAGCCTGCTATGAACATTGTTGAGGAAGTGTCTTGTTGGTGTAGTACAGCATCTTTTGGGAATGTGCTTAGAAGCAATATATCTGGGTCTTTGAATATAACTCCAATTATTAAAAACTAAAATAACTGATTTCCAGCATGGCTGGTTGTAAACCCAGTGATGTCTCAAAATGTAGAGAAGCCTCAAGCATATACTCTGTACTTGTTCAGTACTCCAGTCTACAGCTGGCTTCCTCCTTGGGGACTTTTTTTCCATTCTTTCTTTAGATTCCTGGTTCATGGTTCTTATAACTGCATCCAGGACTTTCACTGGGCTAGGCAACAGCTATTCTGCAAGGTCTGGTAGTACACACCTTTAATCCCCATACTCAGATTTCATGTGAATCTTACATCTTGGAGGCTAGCCTTGTCACCACAGTGAATTCCAGACAGCCAGACCTAAGGAGCTACACACACACACACACACACACACACACACAGAAGTAAATACAGAGAAAGAGAGGGAGAGAGAGCAATAAAAAAACATAGCTGTGGAGCTTTAATCTCCAGAGGCATTCAAGATGGCAAGGATTGGGAAGAGATTTCTGAGTATGTGCTCCCATTTCTTAAAAGTAAAACATTTAATCCTGTATCCTAAAAGTACTAAAAATTGTCCTTTCTCACAAAGGGCATGGCTAGAATCCATAACATTCTCATCCAGTGTAGCAGAATTTTCCCTTCTCAATCTCTTTAAATATTTATACAACAATAAGCCTGTGATTGTACAGGGAAAGGGGGGGGGGTAGTGGAGAAAAGAGTTGAGAGATGGAGACTGAGGAGACAAATAGGGAAAAGGAAGAAAGATAGAGCAAGAGGAAGATCATCGAGCTCCTGAGTGGCTTTAAAGAGCCACAAATATTATAAAGGACAGAATAATTCGGATAAGTTGTCTAATCTAGGTGGTTAGCGTGTATCCTCAATTGGAACTGAAATTATTGTGTGGGCATCTTCTGAATTGAGAATATATATATATATATATATATATATATATATATATATATATATCTGACTAGAGTCTTGATTTACTGGGTTACTGGAATTTGGGACTGCTAACCACAGGGGGATTATGGCTGATATGAAACTGGTGACTCTGACAAATCTGGCAGAGCTGAGGAGACTGGGATTGGCTGCTGCACGGGGCCAGCCATGGAGGCAGCAGGGATTCGCAGGGCAGAGCATAGCCAGGTGTAGGGAGGGGTTTGGGGTTCTTTTTAGTATTTCCTGCAACAATCCAAAGCACATTCATGACTGAGATGGAGCCATAGCCCTCAACCACAAACACACATAATTCCCTGGGCTTATTATATTCTACTCTAAAGATCATACAAGTGCATCACCAGCGGACCTATTTTAGATTTTTGTGTTTTGCTCAGGTGATCCCAATGCGTTGACCAATGTATGGAGAGACATATTGTTTGTTTTGATGTATTCACTTTCATTTTTAAATATTTATTTTTATTTATTTCTAATTAACTATGTGAGTTTTTCTGTTTCAGTGTGTGCAGGTTACTCAACTGTTTCTAGAGACTTGGAGAAAAGCTCAGACACCTGGAATTGGAGACACAGATGGTTGTAGGCTCTGGGAATCAAACATTTCTCCTCAGGAAGAGCAGCAAGCGTTATCTACCTCTGAGCCACATCTCCAAAAGGTTCCATATAGCATTTTGTACAGGGTTTCATGAAGGATACGATTATAATGCCTCTCCAAGGAAAGAACATGTTGGGTCATTATTTACTCTGTAAGATCTAGGAAGCAGAAGAGGCAAAGAGAAGGGGACACAAGATTATTGGTTCAGGGTAAGCACAGTGCACAAGTAGGATGTTTTTAGAGAACTTACTCAGTAAAAGAAAAAAAAACAAATATGTCCTTATTTAAAACTGATTTATTAGAACCTATGAGAAATTATAATGGTGGTATAGAAGATAATATCAGGCTGCTGTACCTCCCCAAGAAAGAGATAAGAGTCTAATACAAAAATACTCCCAGTTTGAGTTAGATTTATACTCATGAGAATATGTTCATATACTGTAGAACAGTATGTAAGGGGAGAGCCAAAAGGTAGATGCCATCCACAGGGAGAATTAAACAAAGCCCTCCTATTCAAGTCCATTATGCTGTTTATAATGTCCTCTCTCTTTATCGCCTTCCTTACTTCTATGGTACCTCATACTCTGAAAATGCTGGAATGCAGCCAAACAATTCTCAGATATAGTTGCTGTTCAAGGGTGGGTCTGTACTGTAGACATTAGGATGAAAATAAGCTCATGGTTTTCCATCTCAAAACGGACTACCTCAAATCATAAGAATTTGACAGACATTCAGAGAAAATGAAATAATTATCTTTCAAATATATATAAAAAATGTATAAATGCTTGAATACACATGTTCTATGCCTCTAGTGAGTCACTTGAGACCTGGCTTCAATTTATCAGAGCCTAGCAATGACCTCACCTTATATATTCCCAATAAAATGGTAGATAGAGCAATTCAAACAATATGAACACGTCTTACTCACAAAGTAGACCTCCTTTGGCTGCCTTACACCCTTGAGAGTGTTCCTAAGCTCAGAACAAAGTTGTAAAAATATATCTCGAATCACACAATCAAGGATATCATGGACCTCATAAGGGGCAGGGTACTTCTCCAGGGTCAGCTGTGTGAGGTTGGCAGTATGCTGCAGCAGCGTCCTAAGGCTGTCCATAGAAAAGATGTTCTTCACAAAATTGACTTCAGTGAGCTGGGAACACTGACTCAGCACAGGCAGGAGGTCGCTGATTTGGAAGTCCATGAGCTTACAGCCCTCCAATTTTAATGTCTGCAGAGTAGCTGTCAGTCTTTCTAGCAGGCTTCCTAGAAATCGATGACTTAAAGGTGTGAAAGTGGTGCCACTCAGGTCCAGGTGTTTGAGCTGATGGGTACTTGGACACTGGGACAGATACATCATATCTGATTCTGAAAGCCTGCAGTTAGTGATAGCAAGGGTCTCTAATGGACTCTCAAAGCACCTAGAGAGGAAGAGAGAGAGAGAGAGATAAAGGGCTTTACCTCACTCAAGTTCAATAGTGGCAGAGAAAAGGCTGTGACTTCAAAGTAGCAGAGTCTCCTTAGCCCAAGGTCATTCTCAGACCATTATTAAGTTCAAGGCCAAGTTGCTCCCTGATGCAGAGCTAATGACTCCTATCAGGTTCTTCTAGGTAGGAAATGTGTTATCACTGTGGGCTACTGCCTCAGCTCTACAAATCTCTATGAACTAGTAAAAACAAAACATATTTGGGGACAGGTGATGTAAACAGGAGAACCCAGAAGTATCAACTGGGAACCACTCAGAACCATCCCCGGACCTGCCAATATTTATCTCAATGTGCTCCAGCTTCCACACCTCTGTTCGGTTCACAGGGTTTCCTTATGACCACTGTAATTCACTCATTTCCCATCTAATCAGCCTCTTCCTGTGTTCAAAATTCCTCTGACCCATGGGAAGTCAGAGGCAGATGGAAACAGCTCAAATAGTTCTGAGGACAGTGTTGACATGAGAGGACATGTGGGATAACATCTCATATAGTCTATAGATCAATTTTCCCATCATCAGAGTTTCTCAAGAAACATATTAAAATCATGGACACATACCTGACACTCTGGTTTTACTAAGGTGACAAGTTAGGATGCAACAGCATCATAAAGTACTATATCCGTTATGCTAAGCTCATAGATATATAAATTTAACACTGGTTGTGAAGCTACTATATAAAACTCATATTTAATATAAAGCATAACAACAACAAAATACTTTGCTCACCCCTGATAAAGCTCTGTTCTTTCTTACCTGAGCATTAGGTCCAAGTGTTTATTCAGGAAGTAGACCCTATTCAAATAGAGATGCTGGAGCTTATGCAGTTTGGAGAACTGGGAAAAAAACTCTGTAACACAACAGGCTTCCTTCTCTAGGTCCATAGGAAACTCAAAAGGTATGCTGATTTTCTTGAAAAAGAGTCTCTGGAGGTTTTTCATCTGGCCCAGGCCAGGGGTTAGCAATGCAAGGGTATATATATCCCACCGTGTGTTTATTTCCAATTCCTGGATTGAAGCTACATCAAAAACCTCCAAGACATCCAGTGGGTCATAGTCAGGAATGGCCCCAAACTCCAACTTCTCACAGGTAACCTGTATCCCATCTTTTCTCTGCTTGGCCCACAGATAAAAATAGTTTAGGTAATTGGAGAGATGGTGGGACATGAGAGAAAGGTTCATCTTTATAGTCATGGACTGTTTCCTCCCTAGGAAGGGATGATTTCCTACTGATTGTTCCTTGTCAAAGACATCTGGAGAGCAGGCTTCATGAAGTAATCCAGCCCAACCATCCCAGAAGTCCTTGTGGGCATCTCTTAAATCAAGCACTTGAAGGTTCCACCTGCTGTGGGTAAAATAGGACATTCATAGGACAGGAGACACAATGTTTAATCTGCATGACCCATAATTCAAAATCCATTAAATCAACTCATTTAACAAAGCTTCCATTTCTAGTGGCTGGGAAGAGGCAGGGAGAAACTCTTTGCATATACACTATTTCTGTTTTCAGCTGCCCTTCATACAAAAGTGTCCTGCTTCTTTATTTCCATTCTAGAAGATACCGACCCTTACAATCAGAAGCCTCTGATTTGGGATACAGAGATGGCTTAGCAGTTAACAGTACTGACTGCTCTTCCAGAGATCCAGAGTTCACATCCCAGCAACTACATGGTGACTCACAGTCATCTGTAATGAGATATGATGCCTTCTTCTGGTATGTCTGAAGACAGCTACAGTGTACTTATATATAATAAATAAATATATCTTTGAAAGAAAAGAAGTTTCTGACTCATCTTGGACCCATTGTGAATACTGTATTCACTTCCTCTCATCCCCACACATTCCTTTATGCTACTTTGGACTCACCTAGATCGATCATTTTGTGCCATCAGCAAATCAAGGCCATCTAGCACAGCTTTCAGGGTCTCCAGGTGAGGAGTCTCCATCAGAGCTCCCACAGGAAGGCATGGGAAGGGCCATGCTGCCACCATATGCCTCAGGATGTTTAGTTGTTTGTTGGTGAATGCATCCTTGAAGAGTGGTGGGAAGATTTGCATGGGCAGGTTCTGTAGAGCAGAGATGATCAAGGCTTCATCTTTCAGCAGACTTCTTCTTGCCAGCTGCTGGAGTGTTGGTGGGTCCTTGAAGCTCATCATAGCGTTCAGGTAGGCAGATGCTAAGGAAATATCCAAAGGAAGAAAATATTTCATCTAAAACACGTTTAGCAAGCCTCTTCCCCTACCCTTCCCAATTACATAAACCAGGCAGAGGTCCAATCACTGGTCTGATGACATTGGAAACCTTGCTATTCAGATAACTCAATATCTGCCTTTCTCATTGCCACCATACCTTCAAAGTCCTCCTGGTAATATAGGGACCCATTTCAACAGATCTTCCATGATCTTCTGCCCATTTCGATCCAATATTCCCTGTGAGTACTACTCTATTCGGGAACAGGAGACTCACACCTGATTCTGACACTTTGTTTTTGTTTTTTGTTTTTTTGTTTTTTGTTGTTTGTTTGTTTGTTTATTTGTTTTTGGAGACAGGGTTTCTCTGTATATCCCTTGCTGTATTATAACTCACTTTGTAGACCAGGCTGGACTTGAATTCAGAAATTCGCCTGCCTCTGCCTGACAAGTCCGGGGATTAAAGATGGGCACAACCACCACCTGGCTGATTCAGACACTTATGTGGGAAACAATTACGCATTTACTACAATCAATGTGACGATATATTGTATAAAACAGATACAAATTTTACATCCAAAAATTTTAGGAGCAGGAGCCATGTTCAGCTCTAACCTGTCCTTTAAGAGATAGAATGCATTGAGGTACTGAGCAGCCTACTATTGAAGGATTCCTTCATTCTTCCCATCACCTTTCCTCCCACCTTCATCAGTCTGGGGCAACCTGAACCCTTCAGGTAAGCTTCCTTCTCCACCATCTTCTCTCCTCAATGAATCCTCCCAGGCATTCTAATATGCCCCAAACACCCTGCATTCCTTCTGGAGATGCAATCTCCTGCCTTCTTCAGCAGAACTGTGGATCAGAAACTATACAGGTAAGCATCCATTCCCTCTGGCATCTTTCCTGCTCACTGAGTCTTTTGGGGAAAGTCAAGCTACCTTGAGCAGCCTGCTATCTCAGGGGACCCCCAATTCTCTTGCCACCTCTCCTCCCACCTTAAACAGACTTGTGGATCCTGAACTACACAGATAAGCCACTCAACTTCTCCACTTGATGAGTCCTGTGGGACAAGTTAAGCTGCCCTGAGCAGAGTGCTAGCCCAAAGGAACCTACATTCTCTACTGACCTCAAAGATAGTCACTCATGGCACAAAGACACTTGTTCAACTATGTATGGAAGCTTTCTGTTAATAGCACGAAACTGGAAACAAGCAGAGATGATCACAGGTGAAGACAGATAAAGACAAAGGGGACATCTACACAATGCAATTCTATACATTTAGTAATATCAAAGACAGCATAAATTGTGCAGGTAAATGAATGTAATGAGAATATCACGATGAGTAAGATAACCCAGTACAAGAAGAACATGCATTGTATATACTCACTAATAAGTGGATATTAGCCTCAATATACAGGGTACCCATGTTATACTCCACAGACACAAAGAAGCTAACAAAAAGGAACAAGTCAGGATGCTTGAATATCACATAGAAGGAGGATACAATAGTGATGAGAGGCTGATGGAAGGAGGAACTGGTGTATGATGGGGGGATAAAGCTTGGGGTCAGGATCAGGTGTGGGCAGAGACAGGAATGATGCAAGATGGCCCTGGGAATGAATCAAAATCTGCAGATGACAGGGATGTTTAGTTGGAGCTATCTCCAGGATCAGATGGAAAACTAAGATAAGGCAATTGCCCAATAATCAATGGGGCTGACCTTCACTGTTACTCACAGCATAGAGAAAATTGAACCAGAAATGGCCATCATGTTTAGCCAGGCAGAAACCCCAGAGGAGCAATAGGGACAATAAATAACCCAACTCCAAAACATTGACCTAAAACTCATCCTCTATACAAGAAATGCCAGGATGGAGGATGGAACAGAGACTAAAGGAATAGCCATATAATAATGATCCCTGCAGAAGACCATTTCCATAGACAAGCACCAATTCCTAAAATCATTAATGATACTCTGTTATGATTGTAGACATGTGTCTAGAATTCGCATTCTGAGAGGCTCCATCCAGCAGCTGACTCAGAAACCCACAGACAAAAAGTGAATGGAGCTTAGGGAAGAATAGAGGGTAGGTGTGCAGGCATCAATGGGGATGGGAACTCTACAGGAAGACCATTACGTCTAAAATGTAGATCATTGGGGCTCTCAGAGACTGAACAACCCTCAAAAGAACATATAGAGACAGGACATAGGGTTTCCCACACATATGCAGCATTAATGCAACATGGTTTCATATAGGCCCAAACATATGCTAAAGCAGTCTCTCCCAAAATCAGTTGCCTGTATGTGTGATATACCTAATCTCGCAGACATAATGTGACAGGGTGGAGAAATACCCAGAAAGGGTCCACCTACTCAGAGCAGAAGGCTAGGGGAGTTGGGGAAGGATTGAGGTAAGGGATAGTGAGCTAGACTTAGAAAGTAAAAATCAATCAGTCAATCAATTAAACCAGAGAATGCATGCATCAGAATGTAAATTTGATGCTTTAGTTGAACTCATACCCAAGTGTTCTTCCCTATAGAATTTTCTTACTTGTCATTTTATAAATCCATATTCACTTAGAATTAAAAATTTTGTAAGGTAGATTACAGTAGGTAATGATATATGATGTTAGTCCAGTGAGCCAGAGTCCTTGAATGTTGCCTCCTTAGCCAATAAACAAGCAGGGCAGTGTAGCCTCAGATCTCAGGAGGTAGAGGCTGAACATTCAGTGTTTCATGACACTTGGCTACATAGGGACTTCTGGCTATCCTGGGCTAAATGAGGTTGGCTGATTCAAAATAACCACACAAGAAGAACAAGCAAGCACAGGAAACAGACTCACAAAAATATTAAGATGAAATGGACACTGTCGGATGGGGTGTTGTGATGGTCATAAATGACTTACCTGCTATGGACAGTCTATCAGAAGGTCCAGTCTCAGCAAGTCCAGGCAGTCACACCACACTCCAAGGCTCAGAGTGTCTTGTGGAGCCATTTCAGTCCTTATATATTCCTTCCCCCTCAAACCTCTGCTTTTTATCCACATCTCTCTGGCCAAAGCTGCCTCCTGATAGGATGATGAACTCTCCACCCACTTAATCTTATTTTGACCTATCTGAGTGAATCAGATTTCATCAGGGGATGTATAAAACTGAGGTCTGGCTGGGCAGTGGTGGCACACGCCTTAAATCCCAGCATTTGGGAGGCAGAGGCAGGCAGATTTCTGAGTTCGAGGCCAGCCTGGTCTACAAAGTGAGTTCCAGGACAGCCAGGGTATACAGAGAAACCCTGTCTGGAAAAAAACCAAAACAACAACAACAACAACAACAACAACAACCTGAGGTCTATGGTCCCAGCCCATCCAAGATACTTCTCAAACTTTGACCCCTGCAATTTTATTTCTTTCATTTTGTTTGGAGCCTGGGCTATTTCTCAGGTCTCTCTGGAACTATTTTTGTTTGTTTGTTTGGTTGGTTTTTGGTTTGGTTGGTTAGGTTTTTGGGTTTTTGTTTTGTTTTAGTTTGCTTTTGGTTTTGGTTTTTTGTTTGTTGATTGGTTGGAGACAGGGTTTTTCTGTATAGAGCTGGCTGGCCTCAAACTTACTCTGTAGACCAGGCTGGCCTTGAACTCAGAAATCCACCTGCCTCTGCCTCCCATGTGCTGGGCTTAAAGGTGTGCACCTCCACTGCCAGGCCTCTCTGGAACTATTATGTAGCCTGAGCTGAAAGGTAGGTCTCAGTACAGGATTGAGTGTGGTTGTTGGAGATAGGGTGTGTCCAGTATTATTAGATCTCCAGAGGGGCAATGGAGGAACCATAAATGAAGAAACATTTACCAAGTTAGTGTTAAATCACTAAATATATCTGTTTCTCTCTTTGTCATTCTCTCTCTCTCTTATCTATCTTTATTTGATTTGATTCCTGGTCCAGCTTAGCCTTTGATGAAATCTTTGCAGGAGATGAGTTCAAAACTGTTTAGGGTATTTATGAATGGCTCAGACTTTTCAAGCAGAGTTGCTCTTCCACAGGACCAGGATTCTATTCTTCCAAATGTCAGCTCATAACAATCTACAACTCCAGTTATAGCAGCTCTGTCTCTCTCTTCTGCCTTCTTAGGGTAGTGCATGCTAACATATAAGTAAGGAAATCATAACATGCCTAAAATAATACAAAACAGCTTGATGTGTTTTTGCAGATGTTATTGTGTTATAGGCCTTTAATACCAGATCTTGTTAGGCACAGTCTAATCTTTCTGAGTGCAAGTCCTGCATACCACCTATGGGGAGTTCAAGGACAGTCTCAGCTTCACAAGGACACACTAACTCAAAACAAACTATCAAATAAAAAAAAAAAAAAAAAAAAAGGAAGCCGGGCGTGGTGGCACACGCCTTTAATCCCAGCACTCGGGAGGCAGAGGCAGGCGGATTTCTGAGTTCGACGCCAGCCTGGTCTACAAAGTGAGTTCCAGGACAGCCAGGGCTAAACAGAGAAACCCTGTCTCAAAAAACCAAAAAAGAAAAAAAGAGAAAAAAAAGAAAAAAAAAAAGGACCCAGTGTTTACATTTCACACTATAATGCCAACACATCACAGAAAGAAGTAAGGAGGTCTCAATGGGTTTGACACCAGTCTGTAGAAAATATTTTTCATTACTCAGATCAAAATAGTTAAGCCTGGCAGCGGTGGTGCACTCCATTAATCCTAGAACTTAGGAAGCAGAGACAAGCCTATTTTGAAGCTAGCCCAGTCTAAAGAGTGAGTTCCAGGACAGCCAGGGCTATACAGAGAAACCCTGTGTCGAAAAAAAGGGAACAAAAGATATACTTCCTTTTGGTAAAGCCAAAAATCTGACACTGGCCTGATAGCTGAGAACCCATGAACTAAACCCGTCTGATTCACTGAGTTTTATCTGTTCCTTAATTTAGTGGCTTTTACATACTGCTCTTTAAATTTAATTTTCATGACCTCTTTCACATTAGCAGTGGTTATCTGAAACTCCAATTAGCAACAATCGTCCATCCTCAACATTCTACCCTGTAGGTTACCTGTGGTGAGGCATCACACCTGGCTGAGTTTTCTTCACAGGTGATGTGCATGGTTCTGAGTGTGTACCACATTGGCTTTACTCTGTTCCTGACACTAGACATGCACACAGAACCTTCTCAAATATCCTCTGAAAATATGTGGCAACCATATTGTCACAAATGCACATCATCTTCTAGAATATGTAGGTGAATTAGAAACTCTGTCCTCTCAGCATGTTATCAACTCAGACGGATGAGGCAGGAGGATGGCTGGTATCTATTTTTGCTAGGCCTTAATTCTAAAGATGCATCCAATTGGAAATGATTCCTGAGAACCAGTAACCCTGATTCTCTCTCTACAGCTATCTGGTTTCTGTTCTATGTACAGCATTTAGTGAATTAGACATTCTGGATTCTTGCTCTTCTCTCTGTCTCCTCTCACATTCAGTCTCTTCTCTCTCTCTCTCTCTGAGCATGTGTATGCGACTTGAATGTGTCTCTGTGTGTGTGTATGTGTGTGAGAGAGAGAGTTTAATGTTGTGTGTTTAGACCATATCACTAGGAATATACTGGTATCCTTTAACTGGAGGCAATTCTCACTGAACTTTATTCTTTCAAATGCTGAATTTCATGTGGTTCATTAAAACTTTAACCTCCCTTTTAGCCCACCACCCGCCATAGTGGGAAAGCAAGACTAAGATGGGAAGTAGGCCTGTTTAGAAAGGGTTTTTAGAACAAATCCAATCGTGGTCAGTGGTCAGAAACAGCAGGTACATACACTCACAAACACTTCATGGATACATCAACAGTCCAGTCCATTAAAGTCTGGCTAGCAAACACCAAACAGCAGTGGTGGAACCACCTAGCAGAAAGAGCCAGGCCTTGGCATGGGCTGGGATCAGCAAGAGGACCAAGCAGAATTCATGGAGAATTTCACTGGTGTGCCTCATCACGGCAGCAATAATCAGCAAATACTGAGACTGACAGCATTGCATATATAGATCTATAAACAAGCCAAGATCATCCTCCATCACTGTATGGGGAATCCTTTTTATACTCTTTCCAAACATCATGTGTCCTTCAAAGGTCTTGCTTCACCACATTCACCTGTCTAAGTTGACTTCACTACCAAAGAGCCCAAATCCCCAGAAGTGGCAAGAAACTGCTATACAGGACAAGAATTTTTTCCATGCACGTCTCTCTATGGAATCTGGACAGATGCAGCTAACTATGCAATGTAAAGCATGCCAAACATGCATGTCATTAGCATGAAATCTTTCATTACTTGTGCTTTCTCATGCTTGCTTTAGCAGAATATCCTGTCTCCTGTGACTGCTTCAGGCAAAATTCCTTTAAGAGTCTGTATTAGTCAGGGTTCTCTAGAGTCACAGAACATATAGATAGTCTCTATATAGAAAAGGAATTTATTGAAGACTTACAGTCCGCAGTCCAATTCCCAACAATGGTTCAGTAGTAGCTGTGAATGGAAGGCCAAGGATCTAGCAGTTGCTCAGTCCCACAAAGCAAGCAGGTGAAAAAAACGAGAGAGTGAGTCTCCTGTTCTTCCAAAGTCCTTATATCGTCTCCAGGAGAAAGTGAAGCCCAGATTAAAGGTTGCCCCACCACACCTTAATCCCAGATGACCTTGTACTCGCAGATCTCCATGTCTTAATCTTCTGAAATCCATAGGCACTATGCTTCATGATCTTCATACCAAGATCCAGATCAGAAACTTCTGTCTCCCAGCCTCTTGGATAGGGTCACTGGTGAGCCTTTCAATTCTGGGTTGTAGTTTATTCCAAATATAGTCAAGTTGACAACAAGGAATAGACACTACAGAGTCTGCCTTAGACTTTTACACCTGTTCATTTCAGCTAAACAATCGTTCATTGGTTGCCCCAGGAAACACCATCCAAACTGCTTCCCAAAGAACAAGTAAACCTCCACTTCACAGGTAGAAGAAACTCAACTCCATTTCATGCTGACCTGTAGTTGATGTAGGCCTGACAATCCTGAATGTCCCTTCATTTCTAGCCACAGGAAAGCAGAGGCCAGATTTTCCCTGTGACTTTTTGTTTCTTATAGTCAGTCCTGGTCTACTCAGTCCAAAATAGCTGAGGTTAAAACTCTGTCTAGAAAACAAAACAACAAACAAACAAAATTATTTCTATCTGTTTCTTAGGTGTCCCAGTGCCTTCATACCTTGGCAATGGCTGCTGAAACTTTGCTGATATACAACCTACTCCTAATATACAGACACAGGTGACCACCAACCATTGTCCTTAGTGACTAATGATGCCATTTCATAAACTCCCTTAGTTGTTCTAGCCACAGATCATCCAGATGAATGGAGACCAAGGAAAGGCTACGAATTTGGAATTTCTTTATTTCTCTGAGGTCCTGTATTGAGGTTTGTTCTGTTGCTCTGTATTGTAATGCATAAAGCTATGGTTGACCTTAGGATTGAGGAAATACTCATGTAAGATAAATAATGCTATATAACTTTTCTCCTTAATATATAACTATAGGCTAAATAAAGATCCCTACAGCAAATAGCTGGAAAGAACAAAGATGTGTGGGACTTTAGTTTCCAGGCTTGGGGTCTGAGGAGAGAAAATGAGGAGAAGTAGAGAAAAGAAGACACCATGTTGTAAATGAATCATGAGGACATGAGGGTTGGCCTGTCGAAGTAGGAGCAGAGCAGACAGGCCGTGACAAGTTACCTCGTGGGGATACTTACAGGGACATAGTCAAAATAGCATAGAGAGTTGATATCGGCCCAGCTTCGGTGCTATTAAGGCTTCTTAGAAATATAAAAGTCCTATGTCACTTATTTGGGATTTGAATGATCAAAAATGGTGTAAAAAATCCCAAATAATTCATACTACAAATGTCCTGTTGAGTTGCACACAGGCTATTCATCACTGAATCATGAGCTGAGACTTAAATCTTCCTAGTGATCTTTCCCAACCAGATATATTCTCCCAAGCTGGGGTTGGATTGCATATGGTCTCTGGGAAGGAAGTGGCTTTGGAGAGGTTTCATATCCTAGAAGGGATAATTTTGGCATTAAAACCATTGAGGCCAAGTAGTGGTTGCACATCTAGGCATCAGTGATCCATGCCTTTAATCCCCGAGTTTGGGAGAGAGAGACAGGCAGATCATTGAGTTCAAAGACATCATGCTCCATCATGCAAGTTTCAGGACAGCCAAGGGCACATAGAAATCTTGTCTGGAAGAAAAATTCAGAATCAAACTGGAGAAATCCTGCCTAAAGAAAAAAATATCCTTAGTGAGGTAACCCAATCACAAAAGAATACACATGGTATGCACTCACTGATAAGTGTATATTATCCCAGTTCAGAATACCCAAGATACAATTAACAGATCACATGAAGCTCAAGAAGAAGGAAGACTACAGTGTGGAAAGTTCAGTCCGTATTAGAAGGGGGATCAAAATATCCATGGAAAGAGATAAAGAGACAAAGTTTGGAGCAGAAATTGAAGAAAAGTCCATCCAGTGAATGTCTCACCTGGGGATCCATCCCATATACAGTTACCAAACCCAGACACTATTGTGGATGCAAACAAGTGCTTACTGATAGAAGCCTGATATAGGTGTCTCCTGAGAGGCTCTGCAAGTGCCTGACAAATACAGAGGTGAATTCTCACAGCCATCCATTGGACTGAGCACAGAATTTCCAATGGAGGAACTAGAGAAAGGACCCAAGGTGTTCAAGGGGTTTGTAGATCCATAGATGGAACATATGAACAATAATATTAACCAACCAGTACCCACAGAGTTCCCAGGGTCTAAACCACCAAGCAAAGAGTACACATGGAGGGACACATGTCTCTAGCCACATGTATAGGAGAGGATGGCCTTGTGGGACATCAGTGAGAGGAGAGTCCCTTGGACTTCTGAAGGGCCACAGTGTATGGGAATGTCAGAACAGGGAAGCAGGAGTGGGTGGATTAGTGAGAATGGGGACTGGGGATGGGATGGTGAGAGGTTTCAAAGGGGAAATGAGGAAGGGGATAAAATTTGAAATGTAAATAAAGAAAATATCTTATAAAAATAAATAAGTCTGATGGATAAATTACAAAAAAAAATTAAACTCTCTGTGGACTCCAAATAAACAGTGATCAAGTAGGCAATGTAAGGCAGACCAATATAAGGATGGCATTAGCAAAGAAATCTTCATTATGCATTTTCCCCCTGCTTCCTTTAGCAGAAGCACTTTTCACCTATGCCTGCTTCAGCTAAATATTCCTTCTTCAGTCCTCCTTAGCCTTTTACCTGTGTCTGCTTTAGAGAAATATTCCTTCTTGTGTTGGCCCCAGCAAAACAATATTCCACACATCTGCCCTTCCAAAGAACCTTAAGTTTCCACTTCAGTGGGGGTGGCTCACAGCAGGCTGAAGAGATGAGGGTGCTGTCTTTAGAATTGATCTCAATCTCCTTCCTCACCTTAGTTTATCTACTTCACATCCAGGCTGGTCATGATGCTCTGGACCTGATGCCCTGGGGCTCTCCTTCACAGGCTTGTCATATGTCCCTCTCCTCCACAGCCTCTGGAGTGCTGAGATTCCAAATGTGCACCACCATGCCTGGCTCTTTTTCTTAAAAAGAGAATATTTGTGCCCAGATGCTCTTCCTGAAGCACTGTGAATGGCCAGAGACAATTAAATCATGGGTTTTCTGGACAGGTCTGTTTACAGGGAGGAAGACTGTCCTGGATGGATTCAGGAATGAAAGGCTGAGTGGCTATGCAAAGTTTATAGGTAGTAGGTATCTGGGCCAGATATGTCCAGATTTGTGAACTTTTATGGAATGAACTGAACCTATGGGCTCACATAGATTTCCAAAATAATGAAACTAATTTGACTTCAAGTTCCCATGCCAGTTCAGACTGACTTGGCTCTAAAGTGATTCATACCCAGATATGCTTTCTCAGACACTTGAATAGAAATTGCCTATAATTAACAATTACTGGAAGCAGAGAGATGTAAACTCTTCTTGAGAGATGGAAGTATGTGTAGCCCTCTATAAGCTTGGCTTCATGGACATTGTGAGGCTGTTGGTGCATTGATTGTAGAGGGGGTGTATGCCTTGGACTCTCATATAAACTCGCTGGGATGCTAACTACATTAATTCAAACAGGAAGTGTTCACAGCGCATAGAAATTTGGAATGACCAAAACTATTGTCTATGTTTTTCTGCCACCAAACAACAGCTTCAACCTCACTATTTTGTCCCTGAAGGCAGACAAAGATATGCTGTCAAGTTTTGATCCTCTCAAACTTAAGTGTAAAGAACACTTAGTCTCAGAGGGCATTTTTCCTGAAGCTGTGGAAATTGCCAACTCAGGGACTGCCACAGCTGTGCTTTCCCTGGTTGCAGATACCAGGCAGTAGAATTAATGGGTGTGTGTGATAAAAAAAATTTCATGCCCAACGCCCTAGTCAACTGTGGACCCTTCCAAATCCCTCGATAACTAGGAAAACCAGGCCATAGGGTGGCTGTGTGCATGCAAGTGATAAAAGAAGTGCATTAAATAATGTGTGGAACCCCTTAGTTGTAATTGGCTGAATTTAGCTTAAAAAAACTTGGGTCTGGCAAGGAAAAATTGCTCGCCTCCCGAGGGCCCAGTGGAGAAAATTAGAGTTGAGAACTAAATCTGCATGGACCATTCTCAGACACAGACATCTACTGCTTAGACAGCAAAGCCTGCACGCTGCAGCTCAGCCCCAGAGGAACCAAAGCATGGAACATCAAGGTGCATGTTACTTGTGTTCCACAGGGAGCTAAGGATATGCCTGCCAGACTGGAAAGGTTGGTGAGATAGTGTTTGTGTGAATGAACAAATGTGGGCCCTTGTTACCATTTATTTGCTTTTTGCCATTTATGAATAAATAAATGTACTACAACCTTTTCTACTGGGTTTTGATGAATTTGTTTACACCATGCTTTATGGCCAAAAATGCTATTGGGTGATGGTAACATTGCAGAATAATTCAGGAACAGGAATGGGGTGTGTCCTTGTGCAAGTATGCAGTCTAGAAAACCTGAGGCCCATGAATCTATCTTGAGTCTTCACAAAGAAGATGTTTAAATAATGTATCTAGTGTAAAATGCATCTGCCAAGCAAAGGTTATATGTAGAACACACATATTCACGTGTGTGCTATGTATATAGTTGGAAGAACTGACAAATGAAATCCCCATATCTTTACCAACTGCCCTACTAAGGACACAATGTTGCTATTTTGCTCTGTTGCTATTTTGCTCTTTCTAACAGTTCATCCCTATCTTCCTGCCCTGCAGGACTTAGTTACTTAGTGGGTCGAGGGGACAGAGGCCTGAAAGAGAAATGGGCGGGGAAAGAAGAGGGAGACCAGGAAGAGTTCCTATTGATGTCTTGTTCATTCAAGGCTGAAGGCCTGGTTTTATACACACAGTGAGAAGAGCTAGGGAGGGGCTGAGGAGGAGAACAAAGGCACACAGAGGGAGTGAAAGACATCTGGGTGCTGATTGCAGGCTTGAGACATTCTGTACAGGACAACGCAGATAGTAGGCTTGTGATGTCTTGTGATTGATCTCAGGATGTTGGGAGATGTCTTGTAATTTATCTCTTAACAGCCCAAAGTGTTCATCCAAGGTAAGTGTTGGCTAGCTCTCAGGGTCAGCCTTGTATGAAGGGGGTGACTCTGACTCTCAACAAAGGACCATTTGGTTTTCTGGGTGGGAGCCATTGAAGGTCTGATTTCCCATAGTCTGGTCTCTTACATCCTCCTCTAATCAGTTATAAAAATAATCAAGAAGAATCATCTACTTGAGGAGAATCATCAAGTTGAGAGTTAACAATCTTCCAGGTATGAAAGATTAGTTTAACACAGGACTATGGGATGTTAGCCAGCCAGGCTTGGTAGCTCATACCTGTAAGTTCTCACCTCTTGAATGAAAGGCAGGACAGATTTATATAATTCAAAGCCAAATATAAACCAAAGAACTGAGTCAAAAAAGCGAAGAAGAAGAAGGAGGAGGAGAAAAGAAAAGAAAAGAAAAGAAAAGAGAAGAGAAGAGAAAAGAAGAGAAAAGAAAAGGAGCTGGTATATATCTGAGTGCTACAGCCCTTGTCTGGCATGCCTCAGAGTCTAGGACCATCCCACCCAATTCAATTAAAAAATGTGTGAGTGCAAAATTGATGCATGCTGGTGATGGAATGGGGAATCCAAGCCCTTCACAAACCAAGACAGAAGAATTTCCATGGGAAATAGAGTAAGAATCCATCATAAAATATACACAAGTGGCAGGAGAATTGGATCAGTAGTTAAGAACACTGACTCCTTTTCCAGAAGTCCTGAGTTCAGTTCCCACTGAATATATTGTAGCTCACAACCATCAGAAATGGGATCCCAAGTCCTCTTCTGAAGAGAGCAACACTGTAGTTATAAATGAAATAAACAAATCTTTAATACACACACAATATATATATATATATATATATATATATATATATATATATATATATATATGGTATAATTAGACATATTAAAAAAGAAGGTTAGGCCGGGCGTGGTGGCGCACGCCTTTAATCCCAGCACTTGGGAGGCAGAGGCAGGCGGATTTCTGAGTTCGAGGCCAGCCTGGTCTACAAAGTGAGTGCCAGGACAGCCAGGGCTATACAGAGAAACCCTGTCTCGAAAAAACAAAAAAAAAAAAAAAAAAAAAAAAAGAAGGTGAAGTTACACCTGAGTGTGTGCAGAAGAGCACTTGACAGTATTTCCTCATGAACTCAGGTACATCTCATTATAATTTTCTTCTCATTTACAAATTCTTCATCATATTTTACCTGCTTGTATTCCTGATAAAGGCCATTATGAGCTGGGTGATATCAGACCCTCCAAGTCATCAAGTAGGACATACAGAGTAGCAGTCTATTATCAAATGGAATATATATATATATATATATATATATATATATATATATATATATATATATATCAAACAGGTCCTTGAAGGCACAAGAAAGTTACATGAGGAACTGTTTTAAATTTAAATTGCTATGGTTTCTACTTCTTTTACAATGACATCTGCTCTCAAGCATGGGCCTATAGTCTCATGGGGTGTTCCCTATGATTGGCTGACTGAAGAAGGGAACACTAAAACCTGACTCACTGATGGCTCTGCAGGTTAATCAGTATCACCACCCAAAAGTGGACAGCTGCAGCATTACAACCCTTTTCCAGGACAACCTTGAAAGATACAGGTGAAGAAAAATCTTCACAGTGGGCAGAACTTCTAGCAGTACACATAGTATTACAGGTTGTGTAGAAGAAGAAATGGCCAGATGTACAATTGTTCACTGATTCATGGGCTGTAGCCAAAAGAATTGGCTGTATAGTCAGGGACTTGGAAAGATCATGATTGGAATATTGGTGAGAAAGACTTATGGGAAAGAAGTATGTGAATAGATCTCTCCAACTGGGCAAAGGATGTGAAGATATTTGTGTCCCATATAAATGCTCATTAAAAGGTAACTTCAGCTGAAGAGGAGTTCAATAATAAAGTGGATAGGATGACCCAGTCTGTGGACAGTTAACCTCTTTCCCTAGCCATCCCTGTCATTGCTCAATGGGCACATGAACAAAGTGGCCATGATGACTGAGATGGAGGTTGTGCTTGGACTCAACAACACATACCTCCACTCACCAAGCCTGACCTGGTTACTGCTGCTTCTGATTGTCAGATCTGCCAAAAGCAGAGACTAAAACTGAGCCCCAGATATGGCACCACTCCTCCAGGTGACTAGTCAGAAATAGGTTGGCAGGTTGACTACATTGGCCACTTCCTCCATGGAAAGGACAAAGTTTTGTTCCTTCTGGAGTAGATACATATTCTAATTATGGATTTGCCTTTCCTGCATGTAATGCTTCTGCCAAAACTACCATCCATGGAATCACAGAATCTGTCTATCATGGCATTCTACACAGTATTGCTTCTGACCAAGGAACTCATTTCACAGTCAGAGAAGTGCAACAGTGGGCCCATGAACATAGAATCCACTGCTCTTACCATGTTTCCCATCATCCTGAAGCAGGTGGTCTGATAGAAAAATGGAATGGCCTTTTGAAGACACAGTTACAGCACCAGTTAGGTGAGAACAGCCTGGAGGGCTGGGCCAGAGTTCTTCAGAAGGCAGTATATGCTTTGAATGAACATCTGATATATGGTACAGTTTCTCAAATAGCCAGGATCCATGGGTCCAGGAATCAAGGGGAAGAAAGGGGAATAGTTCCATACACTATCACACCTAGTGACCCTCTAGGAAAATTTTTGCTTCCTGTCCCCACAACTCTAGGTTCTTCTGGCCTGGAAGTTTTGGTTCCAGAGGGAGGAGTGCTCCTACCAGGAGCCACAACAAACATTCCATTGGATTCCAACAAACTGGAAGCTCAGACGTCCTGCCTGAGTCATTGTGGGCTTCTAATGGCCTTAAACCAACAGGCTGAGAAAGGAGTAAGAGTGTTAGGAGGGGTGATAGATCCAGATTACCATAGGAAAATTGGATTGCCTCTCCACAATGGAGGTAAGCAGGATTATGTCTGGAGTGTAGGAGATCCACGTCACCCCTTCCTAGAATTAAGAACAAAGCACACATTGAAAGAGTTAAAGGGAGCATTTGTGCAGCCCTTAGGGCATCTCTTAGTACTACAATGTCCTGTGATTAAAGTCAATGGGAAACTGCAACAGCCTAGTACAAGCAGAATGTCAAAGGACACAGAAGTAGCAGAAATGAAGGAAGAGAGCCAAGACCTGCTGAGATGTTTGTCTAGGGTGAAGGAAATATAGAATGGGTAGTAGAGGGAGGTAGTTATAAATACCAGCTAAGGCCATGTAACCAGTTGTAGAAGCAAAGATTATAAAGTAATATGAATGTTTCTGTCTTATTTTGTTAAAAATATATTTGTCAAGCCAGGCAGTGGTGGCACACTCCTTTGATCTCAGCACTTGAGGGGCAGCAGCTGGCAGATTTTTGAGGTTGAGCCGAATCTGATCTACAGAGGGAGTTCCAGGACAGCAAGGGCTACACAGAAAACCCTGACTCAAACAAACAAACAAACAAACAAAATAAACAAAACAAACAATAAAAGAATACATTTTTCTTTCTTCCAATTTCTTTAACATCAATTGGTATTTAAGTTAAGATGCACAAAAAGAGTATTCCCAAGGGACATTGTAAATTTAGAAATGCATTTGCCACCGTACAAGGAATACTTATGTCATGTTAAGCATATTCATGACTTTTTTTTATTTCTTTGGTTTTTAATTTTGTTTTGTTTTGTTTTTCAAGACAGCGTTTCTCTGTAGAGCCCTGGCTGTCCTGGAACACACCCTATAGACCAGGCTGGCCTTGAACTCAGAAATCTGCCTGCCTCTGCCTCCAAAGTGCTGGGATTAAAGATGTGTGCCACCACCGACCTTGTCATGACTTTGTTTTTTTTTTTTTTTTTAAAGATTTAGTTTATATGTAAGTACACTGTAGCTGTCCCTAGACACTCCAGAAGAGGGAGCCAGATCTTGTTACGGATGGTTGTGAGCCACCATGTGGTTGCTGGGATTTGAACTTATCACCTTCAGAAGAGCAGTCGGGTGCTCTTACCCGCTGAGCCACCTCACCAGCCCCATGACCTTGTTATTATTTCATGTGAGTATAAGATATTATTTGTGTCAAGTTGAAAAGGGGTAGATTGTAGTGGCTATTCCTGGTTGTCAACTTGACTATATCTGTAATGATCTACAATCCAGAATTGGAAGGCTCACATATAATCATAATCTGGAGTTTGGGAGATACAAGTTTCTGACATGGATCTTGGCATGGAGACCTGGAGGCATAGTGGCTATGAATCCCACAAGATTAAGACAGGGATATCTCTGAGTTCAAGGTCATCTGGGACAAAACAAGTCCCAGATCCAGGCATGGTGGCACACACCTTTTATTTGGGCCACACCCTCTGCTGGAGATCTACATAGGGATATTGGAAGAAGGAAAATTTGCTCTCTCTTCTTTGCCTGCTTGCCTTGTGGGACTGAGCATCTGCTAGATCTTTGGGCTTCCATTCACAGCTGCTGCTGACTCTTGTTGGCAGTTGGACTACAGACTGTAAATTATCAACAAACAGCCTACTATATAGATACTACCCATACGTTCTGTGACTCTAGAGAACTCTGACTAATACAATTCTAAATTATTTTAATAATAATTAATAGCAAAGGACAAAAAGGAATGAAGCCAGATTGACACAGAAAGGTTCTGGAACTATTGAGGTAAGGATAGTTTGGTGTTCTGGGATATTCAGAATGCTGGGACCTGAAGGCATGTTGTCCTGACAATGATGTCATCTGTCAAAAGCAGGGAATTGAAGTCTGTATCAAAATCTACCTCAAGACAGGGAGTGATGGGTCATAACTTTGATTGTAGCACCTGAAAAACAGAGGCAGGTAGTTTTATGTAAATTATAAACTACCCTGGGTTATACCTTGTGCCTGACCAGCCTGTTCCATGTAGTAAGCTCTAGACCATTGTTTTCTACAAAAGAGAGAAGTAGGTATTTGCAGGGTACTTAGTGAGTCCCTGACTCAAACAAACATTCAGGTTTGTTCTGTTGTATTTGAGATTTGTTTGTTTGTTTGTTTG
The DNA here is from genome assembly GCA_902729485.2 of Mus minutoides. Classification (NCBI taxonomy): domain Eukaryota; kingdom Metazoa; phylum Chordata; class Mammalia; order Rodentia; family Muridae; genus Mus; species Mus minutoides. The sequence continues at coordinate 278,083 of LR750745.1, forward strand.
TTTTCTAATTTAGCTTAACAGCAACCCTTGGTCTCACACAGACTCCAACAGCTGCCCACTGCCAAGCTATATGAATCAAAATTCAGGACATAAGTGAGTATCTAGAATAGAATGTCCTCTTTAGCCATGAAGTAGTTACTCAGACAAGAAGGTCCAGAATATGGAAAGAGCTGATCCAGCAGAAAGGACAACCATCTGTGATGGAGTAGCCAGAACAGAGCATAGAATATTCTGTATGAACTATGTCAGGTGTGCTGGCATCCCAGTTGTGTCCCACCATACCTGTCATGCTTGGTTTCCTGAGAAAGGGTCTCCCAGCTAGTTCACAAAACTCCATACTGAGCACCAGCTTGATAGAGAGCTCAAAGATCAGCAGCTGAGGTAGACTCTTAATTATGGGGCCACAGGGTCCTCCATGGACTCCACAGGGTCCTCCATGGACTCCACAGGGTCCTCCATGGACTCCACAGAGGTTTTTTATTGTTGGTGTAGACTCTCATATGCCCCAGTCTAGAAGTGAACAAAACTATTCTTGGTCTTCTGTTTCTCCAACCTCTTCTTTTCAAGTGCAAGAATTAGAGGGGTATGCTGCTGAACCCCTTATATTGAGGCTTAGAATGACCTTTGTGATCATCTCTCAAAAGTAGCTTAGAGGAATCAGGGTGTCTCTTGCACTCTAACTGCCTTAGACCGAGACATTAGACAGATCTAAACAAATAGTTTAACTGTTGGATGTCAGGAACCCACTCCTAGCCACACCCAAGAGTTCACGGCTTGAGGATTAAATGTTCAAGATCAGCCTCAGCTGAGTGACTCTACATCAGACTTTGCTCTATAAATAATTTATATAAAAGAAAAACACATGGGTGGGAGATGAAGATGCACTACTGCAATATCCTCAGGAAGAATATCAGAGATCTGTATTCAGGGTCTCATGTCTATGCCAGATAGATTTTGGGGATAAAGTAGAAGATGCAGGAGGAGATGCCTTCTATGGACAACTTCCTCATCTCTGTGGTCCCTCTGTGAGTCACACCATAATCTCTAAATGAATGGGAGATAAAGGAAGATAAGAAGTACCAGGTGAGAGCCTATCATGATGAACCTGGTTAGTGTCCCCTACTCTAAAAGTAAATGCACACTGCAATGCAAAAGACACTAAAGGCATGCCCATGAAATTGGCTTTGCTTCCTAAAAACCATTTGTTCTATGTGACTTGACCTGCCATAGGTGACATATAAAACTACTTTGATGGTGGGGAAAAAATATCTGGTCAGCCATGGGGACCAGTGCCCTTAACCTCAGAAAAACAGAACCAGAGGACAGCAGATTACTATGACATCGTATGCAGCCTGGTCATCAAAGCATATTGCAGAGAAGCCAAGACCACATAGTAAAACATTGTCTCAACAGAAATATGGAGATAGGGGTGGTACTACGCGATGGTTCATCCTTAATGAACATGTCTGCTCTTTCAACTGCCCCTGTATCTCGTACTAGATTCAATTCTATTGTTACAGCATTCTATAATACCAATGACAGGTAATGTGGTGCCTTTTTCTGGTGTCCACTAGTACTGTGGAGATAGGATACAAAGGATAAGTGACGGCAAAACTCTCAAACACATGCAGAAAAAGTTATGGGTTCCGCTTCTTTCTTCCTGAGAAATAAATACAGATTGTGAAAATGCATGTGATGTAGATAATATCAAAATCTGATATCTAGTAGAGATCAACCTCAAGTGGACTCTGATTCAAGTGGTCCTATCCCAGCTGTCACTTCTGTCTAGGGCATTTCTACAAATACTTCCTACAAAGAACTGTTTCATGGACACCAGATAACAACACTAACATTGAAGCAATGGAGTCATTAATCTATATTTTCATAAACATAGCAATGAAGATGAAGAAGTATGAATTAATTGTTTTATTGCAACTGGCGATGGCTACAAAAGGAGTGCAGAGGTCAGCTTGGTAAAATGTTACCAAAACAAACACTGACATCCCAAAAGAATAGTGACAATTCATGTTTGCATAGAGTAAAGGCTGTAGAGAAGGAGAGAGACATTAGTCATCCACTAGGGTCCTTTGATTACAAGATTATCTCTGAAGAAATATGGCCCCATACACATGTGCTGAGCATGCTGGGTATGGTAGTAGAGCACTCAGTGAGAGAAAGTGGGTGAATGAGGAGCTCAAGTCCCATCAGGGATAAAGGAGTGAATTTTTGAAGAGTAATTAAAAATGTAAAAGAAGCAGGAACACTTTCAGCTTTGTTCTATTGAATCTTTCTCTGATACTGTCGAGTCTTTCAAAGGACCCAACTGAAATTCCAAGTCATATCAGCTCACAACCACCTAAAACTACAGATCCATGGGATTCTACTCCTTTGGTTTCTGAAATTTTTTATCTATGTTAACATTTCTCATTAAAGATACACACATAAACATAATTAAATATAAGAAAAAATTAAAGTGTTACAAATGACCTTATCACCCCCAAAATTGAAAATTGAGTGTATATATATATATATATATATATATATATATATATATATATATATATATATATATATATATATATAAAATTTATGCCCAGCATACTGGAGCGATCATGTGATTAAATAGTCACAAATGCTTTTCATTTTGTTCTCATTCTTTGTTTCTTTCAATCTTTTGACAGTTTGTTAGTGTACTGCTGACTGTACTGGAAATTGCTCTGCAGAAAATGCTGGCCTCCAACTCAGAGATCTCCCTGCATCTACTCCCTTACTGAAGTAGAAACTTCTAGTTTCTTTAGAAAGTTCATTATAACAAATGATGTTTTCCTGTGGTACATAGATGAATGGTTGTTTTGCTAAAGCAGACACAAGAAAGATTGTTTTCCTGAAGCAGACACAGGTGAAAGGATGCTTTAATATAATGGACAAGTAAAGGATGCTTGTTAAAGGAGTAAATATGGGCACACAGACAGTGGGAGACCAGCAGTGAGCTTCGGTTTGAACTGCTCTAGCCCACTACTTTTCTCTCAAGCACCCATACATTGGTTTTCTTTGAGCTAAACTTGTGATAATGCTGCTATTAAGATTAACTTGCCAGGAACTGCTTGTGTATTTCCTGTCCAACTGGCAACCCTAGTGGATTCTACAGGATTGAACTACAGCTGCAGGTTCCTGCCTAATATCTTCCTTCTGAGAGGACTGGACTGGAGCTGATTGTCCCTGTGCCTTGGGCTGTCTTTAGGCTCTGTGTCTCCAGGAGCTCAGGACATCATTCAGCATACCTGTCCACAGGGACATGTCTGAGTCAGAAGAGGTCTGGTAAAGCACTCAGTTGCCATATATTTATGCAATGTCTTAGGAACTATAAATCTCCCCCATTCCTGAAACCACCAGAAAGCCTGAATCCCTGATCAGCTATTCTAGAGAACTGAGTGTGCCCTGTTGTACTCTCTAGCTGTCTCAGGAACAAACACTCATCAATCTCAGCATATGGAGGCTCCCACAAGAACCGACCCAGAGAAAATTAACTTTTGTCTCACCAGGTAACAAACCCTGCTCTTTTGAATCTCAATTCCATTTAGAAAGGTTATTCAGGAGAAGGCAAAGTGACCAGCCTCTTGTCATGGCAAAATGACACTGATTATCTATTAAGGCCCTCAAATGAGGCAGTACTACTGTCATATGCCCAACAACATAGGTTTTGCTTTCCACAGATTGAGTCTGCCAAGGACAGACTAAGGACAATATCTGAAATGTATGGCATTACTCTTGAATTTGAAGTTATTATAATATTGTGTGTGAGAGTGAGCTTTATTATACTAAATTGGAGAATTAGGAAGGTCTGTGAAATGGTGACCACCTGGCTGCAGATCCAGACTGTGTCTGATATTTAAAAGTGATCCAAGACATTTAAATTTCCTCTAAGCAGCTCTGGAGCCATGTAACTACATAAGAGTACCCTGAGAGACTGAGTCTGAGATAGACATGCCACTAAATCCTTCAGCTTTTATTGCTTTCCCTACTGCCCTTCCTCCTCTCACATTCTTTCTGTGGTAGCTGTGGAATTCCCACACTGAGGCAGGATACTCTACACTTCAAGACAAGTCTTGGCTGAGTGGTGAGCCCCGTGTCAGAAATCAAAGAAGTCATCCAAAACAGATGAATGCTGGGAAAGCCTACACAGGAGAGAAGAGTTAGAATACCAACTTGGTCTTTTCAATCTCACTTTCCAGGAAGTGCTGCAGAATGGAGGAGGAAACACAGGAATCACTGAGCTGGGACTGGGATAAGGATGAGAGCTGATGTGGGATGCAGGAGAGCTTCTGACATGCACCATGTTGGCTTTGTACAGCCATTGCTGTGGTTTCCTGCCATGCCCTGAATCCTGTCCACGCTGATACTCACAGGCCTCAGACTAGCATGCTACGAATAGTGTGGGCAGAAACTAGAAACTCACGTCCTGGGTGTTGACCTCAGTTTATAATCAGTATGTGTTTGGGTTAGTGCTATATGCTGGGAGTCTAACCATGGTTTTGAGTTCTGAGATCCACCTGTCTCTGCTTTTTTTTTTTTTTATCATAATTGCTGTGATGCAAGGCATGATGCAAGCCACTTTGCTTCAATAGAACAGTTCTTGACTCTCTGTCTGGCCTAAGAATCTTCCTGTGTATGGATCTCATCCAATTTACCTACACCATCCAGATATGAAAATGAGCAAGTGGGTACAGACTCAACTATTGAACCAGAGACTTACTTTGACTCTGAGGGTGTGGCTACAAAGGGAGGGTTCAGCTGAAAACTATATCAAGAGTCAAAGCAGGCATAGAAATTATCAGTTTCTTGAAGCCTGGAGTTACAGCTTTCCCCTGCCTGAATGTGGTGATCTGTAACCAGTGTCCAGATCAAGTAAGTCACTCAGCTCCATAAGGATGCTTATGTATGCCACCTAGTCTAGCCTTGTCATCACTTGAAATTTGATTTATATAATGTATTACTTTGTGGTTCTTCTTTTTTAAGATGAGTTTTCTTTAAGAAAGATTGCCTGACCTGACATTTATTCTACATATTCTGTACTCTTTGACTTATATCTACTTAACAATCGGTGCATAACATGCATGTGATTTTGGGTCTGCATTACCTCACTCAGGATGGTATTTTCTAGTTCCATCCATTTGCCATCAAAATTTTTGGATGTCCTCATTTTTTATTAGGTGGATTGTATTTTATTGTGTAAATGAACTATATTTTCTGTATCCATTCTTCAGTTGAGTGCTATCTTGGTTGTTTCCAGTCAGCATGTGGCTATTACAAATAAGGCTGATATGAACATAGAGAAGCAAGTGTCCTTGTGGTATGTTTGGCATAAGCTGGGTATAAAACCAGGAGTGGTATAGATGGCTTGTCAGGTAAAAATGTTTCCAATTTTCAAAGTATCAACCAGATTGATTTCCAGAGTGTTTGCATCTGTTTGCAATCCCACCAGAAATGGAGGAGTGTTCTCTTTCTCCACATCCTTACCATCATGTGCAGTGAATGGAGATTTTCTTAATCTTAGCCATTCTGACTGTTGTAAGGTGGAAAATTAAGGTCATTTTGATTTGCATTTCACTTTGAACATTTCTTTAAGTGCCTCCTGTTCACTCTATTTTTTTCTAGCTTTGAATTAGGGGAAGTGTTGAAGAAGCTGAAGGGGAGGACAGCCAAATAGTGATTCCACCAATCTCAACAACCTGGATGCCCTGGAGCTTCCTCCCGGAGACTGAGCCCCTGGCCTGGCAGCATACACAGGCTTGTACAAAGCACCCAGTCCATACATAGCAGAGGACTGCCTGGTCTAGCTTCAGTGGGAAAGACGTGGGGCCCTAGAGAAGGGGGATGCCAGAAGGGTTGGTGCGGGAAGGAAAGCATCCTATTGGAGGAAAGGGGAAGTAGAAATTATATGAGGAACTATGGGAGCGGCAGTGGCTGGAATGTAAATTAAAAAAAAAAGAATGCTGGGCCTTAAAATCACAAAGATTCTCCTACCACATCCACCTGAGGGCTGCTTAACCAGAATATCCAAGTGTGTTCTCAATTACATCTAATTATTAATTAGGTCATAGTGGTTTCTGTGGGATTTTTAAATTTTTATTCAGTTTTGTTTTTGTTTCTTGAGACAGTCTCACTAAGAATGTCAGCATGACCTTCAATTCTAGGTACTCTTGGCCGGATTGTCAGATGTAAGTTATTTGAGTATCTTGAGTACTAATATTTATGTCGCTTTAAGCCTGGTATTACTTGGTGGGGTTTTAATCCCAGCAACAGGGAGGCAGAGGGAGGCTGTGAGTATCCAAATACCCAGATATTACATATGTCTTTCAGAAAGGCAAAACAAGGGGCTAGAGTGATGGCTCAGTGTTTAAGAACACAGAGTGTTCTTCCAGAGGTACTGTGTTCAACTCCCGGTAACTACATGGTGGCTCACAACCATTCATGATGGGCTCTGACGCCCTCTTCAGGAGTGTCTGAAGACAGGGACAGTGTACTCATATATATTAAACAAACAAACAAACAAACAAATAAAACATACATGCATAAATAGATACATCACTAAAAAAATAATGGAAAACTAGCAAACACAAAATAGGGAAAAAGAAATGGCATTGCCTCTGCTCACTAATAGTCTCTCATTTAGTGGAACTCAAATTTGTAGGAAGAAAGCAGAATATATACATATATACATACATCTGTGTGTATGTAGTGTATATATACATGTATATGTGTATATATATATATATATATATATATATATATATATATATATATATATATATGTGTGTGTGTGTGTGTGTGTGTGTATAGACTTTATATCACAATCACAATCACAGTCTCACTCCCTCCTCTCCTCCTGTACTCACACTTGACTGCAACAGGAAGGTAGAGGGTGGGTAGACTCTAAGTTGGATGGCAGCCTAATTTATATAGTAAGTTTCAAAGAACTGTGGATAAGATAATGTCTCAAGCAAAAGAGAACAAACCAATAAATAAACAAAAGCAAGAAAGGTATTTCTGTATGCTGAATGATACATAGTCTACTCTTTACAAGGAACACAGCCTGTGTTTGAAATTTCAGGAAAAAGCTAGCATGTTTTTATTAAGTATTCAATGAAAAAATCATATTATAACTTAAAATCACAACTTCTGCTCATTTTTCACTTTTTTTTTGTCCCTCATTTTGTTTCTGCAGGTCTCAGGCTAGCTTTTCTGGTACTGTAGTAGTAACCAATTATGTCATTGAGTAAGTGAGCCTACTGCCTTTAGCATGTGAATTATAATCTCAACCTCATAGTCTCTTCTTTAAGGATGCTTTATAAAGATTTAGAGCAATGCTAATAGCTACTGAAGCATTACCCACTTTACTGTTTGTTTCCCACTCTATTTACCTCTGTAGTTTGCAGACCTCAAGTTTGTAGCTTTTCGAACACCTTCTCAAAAAAACATGTATGGGTCATAATCAAAGATTGATGTCAACAACTAATTATGGGAATGTCAAAGATGCTGTGAGCTATTCCATGTATTCATATAACAAGTGACTTAGATATGGAGAAAATTGGGATGAAGGAACAGGATTTTTCAAAAGTCAAGGAAATGAGGACTAAGTAAATACCAAGCAGGTACATTTCAGGAACTATTTCCTCATATTTATCATTTGCAGGAAGATATTATATGCAACATATGAACAATCAGAGACCTGATATCAAAATGAGAAGGACATGATGTGACCTTAAGCTATCTAATGCTTCATACTTCCAGAACAGTTATGTGTTGTGTAAGAAGAGTTGTACATAGAGAAATAGGTCCTAGCACCATCCCTGGGTTCCCCGTGACTGGTCCTCATGGAGGTCTCCCAACGTTCATGTGTAGTGAGGCTTCTTTAAGACATTGAGGTGAAGTAAAATAACCCAACTTCACAGCTATATCAGGGTCCCTTCAGTAAACACTTGCTGTCCTATGCAATAGTGTCTGAGTTTAGTGACTGATTATGGGATAGATCCCCGGTGGGTTAGTCTTTCTGTGGTCCATCCTTTCATCTTAGCTCTAAACTTTGTCTCTGTAACTCCTTTCATGGGTATTTTGATTCCTATTCAGAGGAGGAATGAAGCATCCACATGCTGGTCTTCCTTCTTGATTTTCTTGTGTTTTGCAAATTGTATCTTGGGTATTCTAAGTTTCTGGACTAATATCCACTTATCTGTGAGCGCATATCCAATGACTTCTTTTGTGATTGGGTCACCTCACTAAGGATGATATCCTCCAGATACATCCATTTGCCCAAGAATTTCATAAATTCATTTTTTAAAATAGCAGAGTAGTACTCCATTGTGTAAATGTACGACATTTCTGTATCCATTCCTCTGTTGAGGGACACCTGGATTCTTTCCAGCTTCTGGCTATTATAAGTAAGGCTGCTATGAACATAGTGGAACATGTGTCCTTATTACCAGTTGGAACATCTTCTGTATATATACCCAGGAGAGGTATTGCAGGATCCTCTGGTAGTACTATGTCCAATTTTGTGAGGAACTGCCAGACGGATTTCCAGAGTGGTTGTATAAGCTTGCAATCCCACCAACAATGGAGTAGTGTTCCTCTTTCTCCACATCCTTGCCAGCATCTGCTGTCACCAGAATTTTTGATCTTAGCCATTCTGACTGGTGTGAGGTGGAATCTCAAGGTTGTCTTGATTTGCATTTTCCTGATGATTAAGGATGTTGAACAATTTTTCAGGTGCTTCTCCCATTTGTCGATGCTTGATCTTATAGCACAAGCCATTGCTGTTTTGTTTAGGATTTTTCCCCCTGTGCTCATATCTTCCAGGGTTTTCCCCACTTGCTCCTCTATAAATTTCAGTGTCTCTGGTTTTATGTGGAGTTCTTTGATCCACTTAGACTTGAGCTTTGTACAAGGAGATAAGAATGGATCAATTCTCATTCTCCTACATGATAACCGCCAGTTATGCCAGCACCATTTGTTGAAAATGCTGGGGGCTGGCGAAATGGCTCAGTGGTTAAGAGCTCCAACTGCTCTTCCAGAGGTCCTGAGTTCAAATCCCAGCAACCACATGGGGGCTCACAACCACCTGTAATTAAATCAGATGCCCTCTTCTGGGGTGTCTGAAAACTGCTACAGTGTACTTACAAATAATAAAAATTTTTTTTCTATGTCCAATTTTCTGAGGAACCGCCAGACTGATTTCCAGAGTGGTTGAACCAGCTTGCATTCCCACCAACAATGGAGAAGTGTTCCCCTTTCTCCACATCCACGCCAGCATCTGTTGTCACCTGAATTTTTGATCTTAGCCATTCTTACTGGTGTGAGGTGGAATCTCAGGGTTGTTTTGATCTGCATTTCCCTGATNTATTTACACAATGGAGTACTACTCAGCTATTAAAAACAATAAATATATGAAATTCCTAGGCAAATGGATGGATCTGGAGGCCATCATCCTGAGTGAAGTAACCCAATCACAAAAGAACTCACATAACATCTACTCACTGATATGTGGATATTAGCCCAGAAACCTAGACTACCCAAGATACAATTTACTAAACACATGAAACTCAAGAAGAAGGAAGATCAAAAGGTGGACACGTCACCCCTTCCTAGAATTAAGAACAAAGCACACATTGAAGGAGTTACAGAGATCAAGTGTGAAGCTGATTCCAAAGGTTGGACCCAATGACTGCGGCTGCCAGGGATCCATCCCACAATCAGCCACCAATCATAGACACTATAGCATATGCCAGCAAGATAGTGCTGAAAGGGCCCGGATATAGCTGTCTCGTGGGAGACTATACCAATGCCTGGCAAACATGGAGGTGGAAGCTTACAGTCAGGTATTAGATTGAACACAGGGTTCCCAAGGAAGGAGCTAGAGAAAGTACCCAAGGAGCTGAAGGGGTCTTCAACCCTATAGGTGGAAGAAGAACATGAACTAACTAGTACCCCTGTGCTCATGTCTCTAGCTGCATATATAGAAGAGGATGGCCTAGTTGACCATCATTGGGAAGAGAGGCCCCTTGGTCTTGCAGACTTTATATGCCCCATTACAGGAGAACACCAGGGCCAAGATGTGGGAGTGGGTGGGTAGGGGAGCAGGGCCGGGAGTGGGGAGGGTATAGGGAACTTTCTGGATAACACTTGAAATGTAAATGAAGAAATTATCTAATAAATGTTTAAACAATTTTTTTTCTTTTTTTTCTCTTTATTAGATATTTTCTTCATTTACATTTCAAATGTTATCCAGAGATTTCCCCTTACCCTCCCGAATCCCCGCCCTGCTCCCCTACCCACCCCCTCCCGCGTAATGGCCCTGGCGTTCCCCTGTACTGGGGCATATAAAGTCTGCATGACCAAAGGGCCTCTCCTCCCAATGATGGCCAACTAGGCCATCTTCTTCCATATATGCAGCTAGAGACATGAGTTCAGGGGGAACTAGTTAGTTCATGTTATTCTTCCACCTAGAGGGTTGAAGACCCCTTCAGCTCCTTGGGTACTTTCTCTAGCTCCTTCCTTGGGAGTCCTGTGTTCCAACTAATAGCTGACTGTGAGCAATCACTTTTGTGTTTGCCAGGCACTGGTATAGCCTCCCACGAGACAGCTATATCAGGTCCCTTTCAGCATTATCTTGCTGGCATATGCTATAGTGTTTATTTTGGTGGCTGATTATGGGAGGGATCCCTGGCAGCCGCAGTCACTGGTTGGTCCATCCTTTTGATTCAGCTTCACACATGATCTCTGTAACTCCTTCAGTGTGTGCTTTGTTCTTAATTCTAGGAAGGGGCAAAGAGACCACATTTTGAACTTCATTCTTCTTGAGATTCATGTGTTTAGTAAATTGTATCTTAAAATTTTTAAAAAGAGGATAATTTTCTCAAAAGTCAGTCCTCTCCTACTTTACCCAGGGGCAGGAGCCACCGTGCCTTCAGATGCATCCAAGGGCAGCAGCCAGTAGAATCTGAGGCCTTGCCTTCCTGGGAACATTTGCAGCCTGCAGCCTTGAGCCTTAGCCTACATTGTGGGCCTGACAGGAAAGGTTCTCTTTCTTTACCCCATTATCAGGACTCCTGTAGTTGTTGGCAAATACCTGTGAGCTTGGTTTTTGGGGGAAAGGCCTATATTTGAGGCCAGTCAGATCTTAACCATCACTGTTGGTCCCTCTCTTTTCTTCCAGAGTAATCTGTGCTACCAAGTGCTTTAAACATCGGAATGGGAATAAATAAACTTATATAACTTACAGCAAAAAAAAAAAAAAGAAAAAAAGAAAAGAAAGAAAGAAAGAAAAGAAGAGAAGAGAAGAGAAAAGAAAAGAAAATGCTGTCTTTGTTCCACTGAATAATTTTAGCTCCCTTGTCAAAGATCAGGTATCCATAGGTGTGTGGGTTCATTTCTGGATCTTCAATTCTATTCCATTGATCTACCTGTCTGTCGCTGTACTAGCACCATGCAGTTTTTGTCACAATTGCTCTGTGGTACAGCTTAAGGTCAGGCATGGTGATTCCTCCAGAGGTTTTTTTATTGTTGAGAATAGTTTTTGCTATCCTAGGTTTTTTGTTATTCCAGATGAATTTGAAAATTGCCCTATTCTAACTCAGTGAAGAATTGAGTTGGAAGTTTGGTGGGGATTGCATTGAATCTGTAGATTGCTTTCGGCAGGATAGCCATTTTGACTATATTATTCCTACCAATTCATGAGCATGGGAGATCTTTTCATCTTCTGAGATCTTCTTCAATTTCTTTCTTCAGAGTCTTGAAGTTCTTGTCATACATATCTTTCACTTCCTTAGTTAGAGTCACACCAAGGTATTTTATAGTATTTGTGACTATTGTCAAGGGTGTTGTTTCCCTAATTTCTTTCTCATCCTGTTTATCTTTTATGTAGAGAAAGGCCACTGATTTGTGTGAGTTAATTTTATATCCAGCAATTACACTGAAGCCGTTTATCAGGTTTAGTTCTCTGGTAGAAAAAAAAAAAAACCTCTCCAAGGAAAGAACATGTTGGGTCATTATTTATTCTGAAATATCTAGGAGGCAGAAGAGGGAAAGACAAGAGGACACAAGATTATTGGATCAAGGTAAGCACTATACACAAGTATGATGTTGTCATAGAACTTTCTCAGTAAAAGAAAAAAAAAACAAGTTCTTATTCAAAACTGATTTATTAGAAGCTATAAGAAATTGTAATGGTAACAGTGGTGGTAGAAGATAATATCAGGTTGCAGGACTTCCAAGAAAGAGATGCAGCTTAATAGTGATAACAATCTAATACAAAAATATTCCAAGTTTCAGTCAAATTTATACTTCATAAGAATATGTCCATATACTGTAGAACAGTATGTAAAGGGAGAGCCAAAAGGTAGATGCCATCCACAGGGAGAAGTAAACAGAGCCCTCCTATTCAAGTCCATTAGGCTCTTTATAATGTCCTCTCTCTTTATCGCCTTCCTTACTTCTATGGTCCCTTATACTCTGAAAGTGCTGGAATGCAGCCCAACAATTCTCAGATATAGTTGCTGTTCAAGGGTGGGTCTGTACTGTAGACATTAGGATGAAAATAAGCTCATGGTTTTCCATCACAAAACAGACTACCTCAAATCAGAAGAATTTGACTGACATTCAGAGAAAATGAAATAATTATCTTTCCAATATACATCAAAAATGTATAAATGCTTGAATACACATGTTCTATGCCTCTAATGAGTCACTTGAGACCTGGCTTCCATTTATCAGAGCCTAGCAATGACCTCACCTCATATATTCCCAATAAAATGGTAGATAGAGCAATTCCAACAACGTGAACACGTCTTACTCACAAAGTAGACCTCCTTTGGCTGCCTTACACCCTTGAGAGTCTTCCTAAGCTCAGAACAAAGTTGTAAAAATATGTCTCAAATCACGCAATCAAGGGTATAATAGACCTCATCCAGGGTCAGCTGTGTGAGGTTGGCAGTATGCTGCACCAGCGTCTTCAGGCTGTCCATGGAAAAGATGTTCTTCCCAAATTGACTTCAGTGAGCTGGGAACACTGGCTCAGCACAGGCAGGAGGTCACTGATTTGGAAGTCCATGAGCTTGCAGCCCTCCAATTTTAATGTCTGCAGAGTAGCTGTCAGTCTTTCTAGCAGGCTTCCTAGAAATCGATGACTTAAAGGTGTGAAAGTGGTGCCACTCAGGTCCAGGTGTTTGAGCTGATGGGTACTTGGACACTGAGACAGATGCATCATATCCGATTCTGAAAGCCAGCAGTTAGTGATAGCAAGGGTCTCTAATGGACTCTCAAAGCACCTAGAGAGAGAGAAAGATAGAGAGAGATAAAGGGCTTTGCCTTATGCAAGTTCAATAGTGGCAGAGAAAAGGCTGTCACTTCAAAGTAGCAGTGTCTCCTTAGCCCAAGGTCATTCTCAGATCATTATTAAGATCAAGTTGCTCCCTGTTGCAGAGCTAATGACTCCTATCAGGTTCTTCTAGGTAGGAAATGTGTTATCACAGTCTGCTCCTGCCTCAGCTCCACAGATTCCTCTGAACTACTCAAAACAAAACATATTTGGAGACAGGTGATGTAAACAAAAGAATCCAGAAGCTTCAACTGGGAACCACTCAGAACCATCCCCAGACCTGCCAATATTTATCTCAATGTGCTCCAGCTTCCACACACAGACTCTGTTCTGTTCACAGGGTTTCCTTATGACCACTGTAATTCACTCATTTCCCCATCTACTGAGCTCCTTCCTGTGCTCAAAATTCCTCTGACCCATGGGAATTCAGAGGCAGATGGAAATGGTTAATATATTTCCTAGGACAGAGTTGACCTGAGAAGACATGTGGGATAACATCTCATATATTCTATAGATCAATTTTCCCATCAACAGGGTTTCTCAAGAAACCTTTTAAAATCATGGACACATACATGACACTCTGGTTTTACTAAGGTGACAAGTCAGGATGCAACAGCATCATAAAGTACTTTATCAATTATGTTAAGCTCATAGATATATGTTTGACACTGGTTATGAAGATGGTTTATAAACTCATATTTAATATAAATCAGAACAAAAACAAAATACTTTGCTCACCCCCTGATAAAGCTCTCTGTTCTTTCTTACCTGAGCATTAGGTCCAGGCGTTCAGTCAGGAAGTAGACATCATTCAAATAGAGATGCTGGAGCTTATGCAGTTTGGAGAACTGGGAAAAGATCTCTGTAACACAATAGGCTTCCATCTCCTGGTCTATTAAAAAGAGGTAGTTTGCGCCAATTTCCTTGATAAGGAGTTTCTGGAGGTTTTTCATCTGGCCCAGGCCAGGAGCTAGCAATGCAAGGGTATGTGTATCCCAGCGTGTGTTTATTTCCAATTCCTGGATTGAGGCTGCATCAAAAACCTCCAATAAACACAGTGGTTCGTAGGCAAGAAATGTCCTAAACTCCACCTTCTCACAGATAACCCGTATCACATCTTTTCTCTGCTGGGCCCACCCGTAAAAATAATTTAGGTATTGGGAGGGAAGAGGGGATATGAGGGAAAGATTCATCTTTATATTCATGGTCTGTTTCCCGCCGAGGATTGGATGATTTCCCACTGATTGGTTCTTGTCAAAGACATCTGGAGAGCAGACCTCATGAAGTAATCCAGCCCAACCATCCCAGAAGTCCTTGTGGGCATCTCTTAAATCAAGCACTTGAAGATTGCACCTGCTGTAGGTAAAGTAGAAGGACATTCATAGGACAGGAGACACAATGTGTAATCTGCATGACCCATAATTCAAATTCCCTCAAATCAATTCATTTAACAAAGCTTCCATTTTTAGTGGCTAGGGAAGAGGCAGGGACATACTCTTTACATATACACTATTTCTGTTTTCAGCTGTCCTTCATACACCAGAGTCCTGCTTCTTTGTTTCCATTCTAGAAGATACTGACCCATACAATGAGAAGCTTCTGATTCAGAATACAGAGATGGCTCAGCGGTTAAGAGCACTGACTGCTCTTCCAGAGATCCAGAGTTCACATCCCAGCAACCACATGATGGCTCACAACCATCAGTAATAAGATCTGATGCCCTCTTTTGGTGTGTCTGAAGACAGCAACAGTGTACTTCTATATAATAAATAAATAAATATTTGGAAAAAATAGAAGCCTCTGATTCACCTTGGACACACTGTGAATACTGTATTCACTTCCTCCCATCCACACCCATTCCACCATGCTACCTTGGACTCACTTACCTAGGTCGATCATTTTGTGCCATCAGCAAATCAAGGCCATCTAGCACAGCTTTCAGGGTCTCCAGGTGAGGAGTCTCCATCAGAGCTCCCACAGGAAGGCATGGGAAGGGCCATGCTGCTACCATCAGCCTCAGGATGTTTAGTTGTTTGTTGGTGAATGCATCCTTGAAGAGTGGTGGAAAGATTTGCATGGGCAGGTTCTGCAGAGCAGAGATGGTCAAGGCTTCATCTTTCAGCAGACTTCTTCTGGCCAGCTGCTGGAGTGTTGGTGGGTCCTTGAATCTCATCATAGCTTTCAGGTAGGCATGTGCTAAGGAAATATCCAAAGGAAGAAAATATTTCATCTAAAACACTTTTAGCAAGCCTCTTCCCCTACCCCTTCCCAATTACATAAATCAGGCAGAGGTCCAATCACTGGTCTGATGACATTGGAAACCTTGCTATTCAGATAACTCAATATCTGTCTTTCTCATTGCCACCATACCTTCAAAGTCCTCCTGGTAATATAGAGACCCATTTCAACAGATCTTCCATGATCTTCTGCCCATTTCGATCCAATATTCCCTGTGAGTCCTACTCTACTCGGTAACAGGAGACTCAACCTGATTCTGACACTTTTGTTTTTGTTTTTGTTTTTTGTTTTTTTGTTGTTTGTTTTTGGAGACAGGGCTTCTCTGTATATCCCTTGCTGTCCTGTAACTCACTTTTTAGACCAGGCTGTACTTGAATTCAGAAATTTGCCTGCCTCTGCTTGACAAGTCCTGGGATTAAAGACATGCACCACCAACACAGGCTGATTCTGACACTTTTGTGGGAAACAATCATGCTTTTAGTACAATCAATGTGACAATATATTGTATAAAACAGATACAAATTTTGCATCCATAAGTTTTAGGAGCAGGAGCCATGTTGAGCTCAAACCTATCCTTTAAGAGACAGAATGCATTGAGGCCCTGAGCAGCCTACTATTGAAGAGTTCCTTCATTCTTCCCATCACCTTTCCTCCCACCTTCATCAGTCTGGGGCAACCTGAACCCTTCAGGTAAGCTTCCTTCTCCACCATCTTCCCTCCTGAATGAGTACATTCAGGCATTCTAATCTGCCCAAAGCATCCTCCATTCCCTCTGGAGATGCAATCTCCTGCCTCCTTCAGCAGAACTGTGGATCAGAAACTATACAGGTAAGCATCCATTCCCTCTGGCATCTTTCCTGCTCACTGAGTCTTTTGGGTAAAGTCAAGCTACCTTGAGCAGCCTGCTATCTCAGGGGACCCCCAATTCTCTTGCTACCTCTCCTCCCACCTTAAACAGACTTGTGGATCCTGAACTACACAGATAAGCCATTCAACTTCTCCACTTGATGAGTCCTGTGGGACAAGTTAAGCTGCCCTGAGCAGAGTGCTAGCCCAAAGGAACCTTCATTCTCTACTGACCTCAAAGATAGTCACTCATGGCACAAAGACACTTGTTCAACTATGTATGGAAGCTTTCTGTTAATAGCATGAAACTGGAAACAACCAGAGATGATCACAGGTGAAGACTGATAAAGACAAAGGTGTACATCTACACAATGCAATACTATTCATTTAGTAAAGTCAAAGACAGCATGAATTGTGCAGGTAAATGAATGCAATAGGAGAATACCATGATCAGTAAGATAACCCAGTACAAAAAGAACATGTATAGTATATACTCACTAATAAGTGGATATTAGCCTCAATATACAGGGTACCCATGTTATACTCCACAGACACAAAGAAGCTAACAAAAGGGAACAATCAGGATCCTTGAATATCACATAGAAGGAGGATACAATAGTATAAGAGGCTGATGGAAGGAGGAAATGGTGTGGGAGGAGATAGGGAGGATAAAGCTTGTGGTCAGTATCAGGTGTGGGCAGACACGAAAGATGCAAGATGACCATGGGAATGAATGGGAATCTGCAGATGACAGGGATGTTTCGTTGAGGCTATCTCCAGGATCAGACAGAAAACTGAGATAAGGCAGTTGCCCAATAATCAATGGGGCTGACCTTCACTGTTACTCACAGCATAGAGGAATTTGAACCTGAAGTGGCCATCTACTTTAGCCAGGCAGAAACCCCAGTGGACAATAAGCCAACTCCAAAACTTTGACCCAAAACTCATCCTGTGTACAAGAAATGCCAGGATGGAGGATGGAGCAAAGACTGAAAGAAGAGCTAAATAATAATGATCCCAGCAGAAGACCATTTCCATGGACAAGCACCAATTCCTAAAATCATTAATGATACTCTGTTATGATTGTAGACATGTGTCTAGAATTCCAATTCTGAGAGGCTCCATCCAGCAGCTGACTCAGAGACCCACAGACCAAAAGTGAATGGAGCTTGGGGAAGAATACGGGGTAGGTGTGCAGGCATCAATGGGGATAGGAACTCTACAGGAAGACCATTACTTCTAAAATGTAGATCATTGGGGCTCTCAGAGACTGAACAACCATGAAAAGAACATAGAGAGACAGGACATAGGGATCCCCACACACATGTAGCTTTAATGCAGCTTGGTTTTATATAGGCCCAAACAAATGCTTAAGCCATCTCTCCCAAAATCAGTTGCCTGTATGTGTGATATACCTAATCTCCCAGACATAATGTGACAGGGTGGGGAGATACCCAGAAAGGGTCCACCTACTCAGAGCACAAGGCTAGGGGAGTTGGGGAAGGATTGAGGTAAGGGATAGTGAGCTAGACTTAGAAAGTAAAAATCAGTCAATTAAACCAGAGAATGCATGCATCAGAATGTCAATTAAACCAGAGAATGCATGCATCAGAATGTCAATTAAACCAGAGAATGCATGCATCAGAATGTCAATTAAAGCAGAGAATGCATGCATCAGAATGTCAATTTGATGCTTTAGTTGAAATCATACCCAAGTGTTCTTCCCTATAGAATTTTCTTCCTTGTCATTTTATAAATCCATATTCGCTTTGAATTAAAATTTTTGTAAGGTAGATTACAGTAGGTGAGGATATATGATGTTTGTCCAGTGAGGCAGAGTCCTTGAATGTTGTCTCCTTAGCCAATAAACAAGCAGGGCAGAGTAGCCTCAGATCTCAGGAGGTAGAGGCTGAACATTCAGTGTTTCATGACACTTGGCTACATAGGGACTTCTGGCTATCCTGGGCTAAATTAGGTTGGCTGATTCAAAATAACCACACAAGAAGAGCAAGCAAGCACATGAAACAGACTCACAAAAATATTAAGATGAAATGGACACTGTCGGATGGGGTGTTGTGATGGTCATAAATGACTTACCTGCTATGAACAGTCTATAAGAAGCTTCCATCTCAGCAAGTTCAGGCAGTCACACCACACTCCAAGGTTCAGTGTGTCTTGTGGAGCCACTTGAGTCCTTATATACTCCTTCCCCCTCAAACCTCTGCTTTTTAGCCACACCTCTCCGGCCAAAGCTGCCTCCTAATAGGATGATGAACTCTCCACCCACTTAATCTTATTTTGACCTAGTTGAGTGAATCAGATCTTCATCAGGGATGTATAAAACTGAGGTCTGGCCTGTGGTGGTGGCACACGCCTTTAATCCCAGCACTTGGGAGGCAGAGGCAGAGGCAGAGGCAGACAGATTTCTGAGTTCAAGGCCAGCCTGGTCTACAAAGTGAGTTCCAGGACAGCCAGGGCTATACAGAGAAACCCTGTCTGGAAAAAAACCAAAACAACAACAACAACAACAACAACAACAACAACAAAAACTGAGGTCTATTGTCCCAGCCCTTCCAGGATATTCTCAAACTTTGACCACTGGGATTTTTTTCTTTCATTTTATTTGAAGCCTAGGCTATTTCTGAGATCTCTCTGTAACTATTTTTATTTGTTTGTTTGTCTGTTTGTTTTTTGGTTTGGTTGGTTAAGTTTCTGTTTTTGTGGTTTTGTTTTGTTTTAGTTTGGTTTTGGTTTTAGTTTCTTTTTGTTGGTTGTGGAGACAGGGTTTTTCTGTATAGTTCTGTCTGGCCTCAAACTCACTCTGTAGACCAGGCTGACCTTGAACTCAGAAATCCACCTGCCTCTGCCCCTCATGTGCTGGGCTTAAAGGTGTGCACCACCACTGCCAGGCATCACTGAAACTATTATGTAGCCTGAGCTGAAAGGTAGGTCTCAGTACAGGATTAAGTGTGGATGTAGGAGATAGTGTGTGTCCAGTATGATTAGATCTCCAGATGGGCAATGGAGGAACTATAAATGAAGAAACATTTACCAAGTTAGTGTTAAATCACTAAATATATCTGTTTCTCTCTTTGTCATTCTCTCTCTCTCTCTCTCATCTATCTTTATTTGATTTGATTCCTGGTCCAGCTTAGCCTTTGATGAAATCTGTGCAGGAGATGAGTTCACAACTGTTTAGGGTATTTATGAATGGCTCAGACTTTTCAAGCTAGGTTGCTCTTCCACAGGACCAGCATTCTATTCTTCCAAATGTCAGCTCATAACAATCTACAACTCCAGTTATAGCATCTCTGTCTCTCTCTTCTGCCTTCTTAGGGTAGTGCATGCTAATATATAAGCAAGGAAAACATAACATGCCTAAAATAATACAAAACAGCTTGATGTGTTTTTGCAGCTATTATTGTGTTATAGGCCTTTAATACCAGATCTTGTGAGGCACAGTCTAATCTTTCTGAGTTCAAGTCCTGCATACCACCTCTGGGGAGTTCAAGGACAGTCTCAGCTTCACAAGGACACCCTAACTCTAAAACAAACCATCAAAAAAAAAAAAAAAAGAGGACCTAGTATTTACATTTCACACTATAATGCCAACACATCACAGGAAGAAGCAAGGAGGTCTCAATGGGTTTGACACCAGTCTGCATAAGATATTTTTCATTACCCAGATCAAAATAGTTCAGCCTGGCTGTGGTGGTGCACGCCTTTAATCCCAGAATTTAGGAAGCAGAGACAAGCCTATTTTGAAGCAGCTTGGTCTACAGAGTGAGTTCCAGGACAGACAGGGCTACACAGAGAAACCCTGTGTTGAAAAAAAGGGAACAAAAGATATACTTCCTTTTGGTAAAGCCAAAAACCTGACACAGGCCTGATAGCTGAGAACCCATGAACTAAACCAGTCTGATTCACTGAGTCTTATCTGTTCCTTAATTTAGTGGCTTTTACATACTGCTTTTAAATTTTAATTTTCAGGACCTCTTTCACATTAGCAGTGGCTATCTGAAACTCCAATTAGCAACAATCGTCCATCCTCAACATTCTACCCTGTAGGTTACCGGTGGTGAGGCATCACACCTGGCTGAGTTTTCTTCACAGGTGGTGTGCGTGGTTCTGAGTGTGTACTGCGTTGGCTTTACTCTGTTCCTGACACTAGACATGCACACAAAACCTTCCCAAATATCCTCTGAAAACGTGTGGCAGCCATATTGTCACCAATGCACATTCTCTTCTGGAATATGTAGGTGAATTGGAAGCTCTGTCCTGTCAGCATGTTATCAACTCAGATGGATGAGGCAGGAGGATGGCTGGTATCTCTTTTTGCTAGACAGTAATTCTAAACATGCTGGTCATTGGAAATGAGTTCTGAGAACCAGTAACCCTGATTCTCTCTCTACAGCAATGTGGTTTCTGTTCTCTCCACAGCAGTTAGTGAAGTAGACATTCTGGATTCTCTCTCTTTTCTCTCTCACATTCTGTCTCTGCTCTCTCTGTGTGCATGTGTATATTTGTGTGACTTGTATTTGTGTGTGTGTGTGTGAGTGTGTGTTTAATATTGTGTGTTTAGACCATATCACTAGGAATATACTGGAAGCCTTTAACTGGAGGCAATTCTGGCTAAAATGACACTCACTGAACTTTTATTCTTTCAAACGCTGATTATTTTATATGGTTCATTAAAACTTTAACCTCCCTTTTAGCCCACCACTCACCACAGTGTGAAAGAAAGGCTAAGAGGGGAAGTGGGCCTGTTTAGAAAGGGTTTTTAGAACAAATCCAATCTGTGTCAATGGTCAGAAGCAGCAGGTACATACACTCACAAAAACTTCATGGATACATCAACAGTCCAGTCCATCACAGTCTGGTTAGCAAACACCACACAGCAGTGGTGGAACAACCTAGCAGAAAGAGACACGCCTCAGCCTGGGCTGGGATCAGCAAGAGGACCAAGCAGAATTCATGGAGAATTTCATTGTTGTTTCTAATCAGGGCAGCAGTAATCGGCAAATACTGAGACTCACAGCATTGTATACATAGATCTATATACAAGCCAAGCTCATCCTCCATCACTGTATGGGGATTCCCTTTTATACTCTTTCCAAACATCATGTGTCCTTCAAAGGTCTTGCTTCACCACATTCACCTGTCTAAGTTGACTTCACTGCCAAAGAGCCCAAATCCTCAGGAGTGGCAAGAAACTGCTATACAGGACAAGAATTTTTTCCATACATTTCTCTCTATGGAATCTGGACAGATGCAGCTAACTATGCAATGTAAAGCATGCAAAACATCTATGTCGTTAGCATGAAATCTTTCATTACTTGTGTTTTCTCATGCTTGCTTTAGCAGAATATCCTGTCTCCTGTAACTGCTTCAGGAAAAGTTCCTTTAGGAGTCTGCATTAGACTTTGACTTCTGTTCATTTCAGCTAAACATTCATTCATGTGTTGCCCAGTAAAACACCATCTAAACTACTTTCCAAAGACTAGGTAAGTTTCCACTTCCCAGGTAGAAGAAACTCAGTTCAATTTCAACCCAATTCTTCACAGATCTACAGAGAACAATTATCAATGTAACATGAAGAAAAAAAAAAGGAAATAAGAAAAAGGACAGCCAAAGCAGTGCAGACACTAAAATAACACCAGGAGTTACCACCATTTCTACCTCAAGCTGCACTGTACAGTAATAGTAATAAAATCTTCATGGTAGTGGTATAGAAATATAAAGGTGGATTAATGGAATTGAATTGAAGACCAAAAAATAAAGTGACATACTTCAAACACTGGATTTTGGACAAAGAATCCAAAACAGTACAATGGAACAGAAAGAACTTCTTCATCAAATGGTACTGGTCTTTAAAAGGTGGCTGTATGCTGAAGAATACAAATAGATCTGGATTTGTCCCCACAGATAAACTAAGCATAAATGGGTGAGACCTCAAACTAAAACAGACACACTGAATCTAATAAAAGAGAAAGTATAAAATACCCTTGTCTATATTGGCACAGGAAAAACATTTCCTGAACAGTACACAAATGGTTTAAGCTCTAAGAACAAGAATTGAGGGCCGGGCGTGGTGGCACATGCCTTTAATCCCAGCACTCGGGAGGCAGAGGCAGGTGGATTTCTGAGTTTGAGGCCAGCCTGGCCTACAAAGTGAGTTCCAGGACAGCCAGGGCTATACAGAGAAACCCTGTCTCAAAAAAAAAAAAAAAAAAGAAAAAGAACAAGAATTGATAAACGGGACCTCATGAAGCTGCAAATCTTCTGTAAGGCAAACAGCATCTCCCATAGGACAAACCAGGAGCTTATAAATTGGGTAAAAATCATCACTAACTCCTATTCACTGTAGTTTTTTTCTAGTTTTAAATTAGGGGTAGGGTTGGAAAAGCTGAAGGGGAGAGCGACCAAATAGTGATTCCACCAATCTCAACAACCTGGATGCCCTGCAGCTTCCTCCCACAGACTGAGCCCCCGGCCTGGTAGCATACACAGGCTTGTCCAAAGCACCCAGTCCATATATAGCAGAGGACTGCCTGGTCTAGCTTCAGTAGGAAAGACGTGGGGCCCTAGAGAAGGAGGATGCCAGAAGGGTTGGTGCGGGAAGGAAAGCATCCTATTGGAGGAAAGGGGAAGTAGAAATTATATGAGGAATTATGGGAGGGGCAGTGGCTGGAATGTAAATTTAAAAAAAAAGAATGCTGGGCCTTTAAATCACAAAGATTCTCCTACCACATCCACCTGAGGGCTGCTTAACCAGAATATCCAATGTGCTCTCAATTACATCTAATTATTAATTAGGTCATAGTGGTTCCGGTGGGATTTTTTTAGTTTTATTCAGTTTTGTTTTGTTTCTTGAGACAGTCTCACTAAGAATGTCAGTGTGACCTTCAATTCTAGGCACTCTTGCCAGGAGTGTCAGATGTAAGTTACTCAAGTGTCTTGAGTACTGATATTTATGTCACTTTAAGCCTGATTTTATTTGGTGGGATTTTAATCCCAGCAACAGGGAGGCAGAAGGAGGCTGTGAGTATCAAAATAGCCAGATATTAAATATGTCTTTCAGAAAGGCTAGAGTGATGGCTCAGTGTTTAAGAACACTGAGTGTTCTTCCAGAGGTATTGTGTTCAACTCCCAGTAACTACATGTTGGCTCACAACCACTCATGATGGGCTCTGGTGCCCTCTTCAGGAGTGTCTGAAGACAAGGACAGTGTACTCATATATATTAAATACATACATACATACATACATACTTAAATACATACATAAATTGATATATCACTAAATAAATAATTGAAAACTAGCAACAAACACAAAATAGGGAAAAAGAAATGGTCACTAATAGTGTCTTATTTAGTGGAACTCAAAGTTCCATATATGTGTGTAATATATATATATATATATATATATATATATATATATATATATACACACATGTATATGTAAATATATATGTGTGTGTACATGTATATGTATATATATATATATATATATATATATATATGTATATATATGTATGTATGTATATATATATATACATATATATATATATGTGTGTGTGTGTGTGTGTATATATATATATATATATATGTTTGTGTGTGTGTGTGTGTGTGTGTGTGTGTGTGTGTGTGTGTAAGACAGGGTTTCCCTGACTGTCCTGGAACTCACTTTGTAGACCAGGCTGGCCGTGAACTCAGAAATCTGCCTGCCTCTGCCTCCGGAGTGCTGGGATTAAAGGCGTGTGCCACCACACCCGGCTGATCACCCATTCTTAAAGAAAGTCATTCTCTGACTTTCACTTCACACAAGGGCCATCTAGGACTCCACGTAGATGAGCAGGGTAAGGGGGACAGTACTCTGATCCTTCATCCCTTGGAACTAGAAATAAGTTATTGTTAGGGATCCTGTGACTCAAATGGTGTTTAAGAGCCTTAAGAATCTCAGACTAGGCAGTGAAGCCTTCAGCCATCTACAGTGATGGAGGCTGCAATCATTGTCTGGTTGGAATGTCCTGCCATCTGGTCTAAAATTATGACCCCCAAGAAACACAGCCCATCTTCAGCCAATATCCAGGGATGACAGTAGCCCAAGTTGTCACATAGAACATTCCTTTTGTCTCTCCAGATTAAAACTATGAACAATGTGATTGATATACAGAAATAAAATAAAAACCAATGTTGACATTTGGAGTTGAGATGATCACGGGAGCATGGTTGTTTAGTTTGCATGGTGAAAACAATGGGGCTGTGTGTTCAATGTCAGCTGGGGCAGAATAAGGAGATCCAGGCAAGTGTGTACCATGTGTGATCCTGTCTTGATGAGAGTGGGGTCAAAGAAGAGGACACCAACTTCTAGGGGAGGACGACTAGAGAATCCTGGTCTTACAGAGCCCATCTGAGAGAGGGCTTCTAGGTGCGTGGGACTGCTTAGGCAGCATGCAGCAGTGGCTGGAGGTATCTTTCTGACTCTTCCCACACGCATGGCAAGAGGGTCCAAACTGTATTATAGAGGAAAGAATGCTAAGTAGTAGAAGACAACTTTGTGGCTATCTCTCTGAGGAAGTACCCTTTTGTATTTTTGTTTGCTTGTTTTTGTTTGTTTGGCTGGTTGGTTTTTTGACTGTGCAGATAGCCCTGGCTATCCTGGAATTGCTTATGTAGTCAAGGACAGCCACGAATAATGGAGATCTACCGACTGTACCTGCTGCATGCTGAAATTAAAGGTGCACTGCCACACCTGGAAGAAAAGTTATGCCTAGCTGGCCAGAAGCCGTGGATATTGATCTCAGCACTGTGAAATCATGATCTAAGGATGGAAAGAAGAATCTCATGGAGGAAGTGAAGCTGGTGTCTGGAGTATTGAATAAGAACAGACTGCATCCAGCTGGCTCCTCTATATTCTGAGAAAACATTAAGTATGGAAACTGAAGGAGCTTATAGGGGAAAGAGCATGAGAATGTCAAGGTGTAGCTGGGTTTCAGAAATTACCTTGCTGCAGACTTTTGAGCAGCCATTACATACTCCTGGCAAACATCTGGCTAAACTCTTATCTCCACAGAATTTCAGATCTACACAGTGTAATCTCAAAAAGACAAAAGAAAACAAAAAGCTAGCCGAGCGTGGTTGTGCACGCCTTTAATCCCAGCACTCCGGAGGCAGAGGCAGGCGGATTTCTGAGTTCGAGGCCAGCCTGGTCTACAAAGTGAGTTCCAGGACAGCCAGGGCTATACAGAGAAACCCTGTCTCAAAAAACCAACCAACCAACCAACCAAACAAACAAACAAACAAAAAAGCTAAATGATTATTGGGTGCTGGAGAGTTTCCAGTGGTGAAGAACTCTGACTATTCTTCCACAGGCTCCCCATCCACCATATTCATATGGTTGCTCACAACCACAGAAGTTTGCAACTCCTGACCCAGGGGCCTGGGATGAAAACACTCAAGCAAATAAAAGGTAAATAAAGGTAAATCTGTATCACCAATAAAAGCTTCTCCTTGGGGCTGGAGATATGGCTCAGTGGTTAAGAGCACTGACTGCTCTTCCAAAGATCCTTAGCTCAAATCCCAGCAACCACATGGTGGCTTACAACCATCTGTAATGGGATCTGATGCCCTCTTCTGGTGTGTCTGAAGATAGCTACAGTGTACTTATATATAATAAATGAATAAATCTATAAAAAAAAAGCTTCTCCTTTTCTATTTCGTTAAGATCTATTTTAGTTTTTTTTTTGTTGTTGTTGTTTTGTTTTTTCGAGACAGGGTTTCTCTGTGTAGCTCTGGCTGTCCTGGAACTCACTCTATAGACCAGGCTGGCCTCGAACTCAGAAATCTGCCTGCCTCTGCCTCCCAAGTGCTGGGATTAAAGGCATGCACCACCACGCCAGGCACCTATTTTAATTTTAACTTATATACGTGTGTGTTTCTGAATGTCAGGGTGTGCCGATGAGTGCAGTAGGCAGCAGAGGCCAGAAGAGGATGTTAGATCCCCTTGAAGTGGAGTTATAGGTTGTTGTGACCTAGGTGTTGGGAACTGAACTACTTAGAAGACGTTCTCTTTAATCACGGGAATTGATGAGAGGTGGAAGTCCCAAAACAAAATTTTTGACACTATTGTAATTTATCTTTTACGAACTTACTACATCATTATTATCCAAGTAGACAAAAAAGGTCCACTCTTTTTAGTCCCGACCTACACGATCGAGTACGGACACTACGGTCGTAAAACGATTTCCGTCCATAATCAGGAGTCCCAGACCAGTTTTAGCTGCATAAGGATTCTGAAGACAGCCTGATACATGGTATCCCATGAAAGAAACAAAGCAATTATTTAGGATTGTTTGTAGCTCCTTTTTAGACTACTTGGCTAGCACTCAAGAACCCTGGGTCTGAATTGCTGCAAGAAACACTGTATACAGTGAGTGTGGTGGCCCCCAGCTGAAATTCCAGCTTTCAGGACCCAAAGGCAGGAAGATCAGAAGTTCAAGATCCTACTTGGCAGGACAGGGAGTTTGAGATCAGCCTAGGAATCACCAGACACAGACTCACATCAGGGGAAATGGGGGCCCTAGAGAGACAGATGACTGATTAAGAGCACTGGCAGCTCTTGCAGAAGTCCCAGATTCAGTACCAGCACTTCAATGGTGGTTGATGATCATCTGTAACTCCATTCAGTTACAGGGTTATCTTGGCCTGTGCTCTGGACTCTTCTGGCTCTGTAGACAGGCGGTACACTGATATGCATGCAGGCTAACACCCACACGCATGTGGTTAAAATAAATATTTGCAAAAGAAAAAGTAAGTATTTTGTAATATTTTGTTTTATAATCATAATGTATAATTATATAATAATAATATACATAATAAATGGAATAATTTAACATAACTATGATGCTAGAGAATAAAAGAAGTGCTGGCCTACTGTAGAAAGTGATGTCCGCCCAAGCCTCTCATATCCCCTGCCTTGCTCTATTTCACATTCGTGGCCTATTTTTTTTTTATTAGCTGCTGTTACATGCATATATGTATATGTGTATACATATTTGTTCTAACATACTGTATCATCATATTACTCATGTATGTTTTCAAGGCTGACCATTTTGTATTCATATAACCAAATGGTGTGTTCATGTCTAAGAAAGATAATTGGTCACTTTCTGTATTCCTTAGTTCTTTGTGTAGGGGTGGGGCCTGTAGTTTTTCTTCTGGCCACTGTGGCATGTGTACTGTTCTTGCTCTGCTAATGCTTAGGTAATAATGCTTGTGAGAGTTTAAGGGTGTGCCTTCTTGCATTCCTAGGAGACACAGTCTCACAGTAAGTTAACTTCCTGATCACCTGGCCCTCACAATCTTTCCACCCCATTTTCTGCAATGGCTCCTGAGCTTTAGGTGATAGAGGGATTTTTAGACATATCCACTGGAACTCAACTAAACAACTTTGCCTTTTGAATAACTAATCTTTTCTAAAGCCTGTCTAGCACTCACAGCATGCCTTTATGCCTCCCTCCTAATAGGCTCTGTCAGTGTTGATGTGACATAATTATATCAAATGTCAAATACTATATCAAGTGTCCATTGTAATGGAATTGTGCCTGAAGTGTCCTTATCCTAGAAGTCACCACATTTCTTAGTTAGACTTCTGTTGAGAGCATGGATTTTGAAGCGTCTTCCACACTCTGTTATGTGTTATGGAAGTCAACACATAACCACAATGTCATTTAGCACAGGACGTTTAGGCTTTCTTTCTTGCCTTCCTTCCTTTCTTTTTTTTTTTTTTAACCATTTTATGCTATTTATTATTGAATGAGAGAGATAGAAGCAGGGAGACAGAAACAGAGAGATATTTGGGTGTGAGGGTCTCAAGCTTGAAAACATCAGGGAAGCCGGGTGTGGTGGTGCATGCCTTTAATCCCAGCTCTCAGGAGGCAGAGGCAGGCAGATCTCTGAGTTT
>LR750744.1:0-33367 GCA_902729485.2 Mus minutoides
GGTCTTGGGCTGCCCCGTGGCTCTTGCTCAGGCACAAGATCAAACAACAGCTGACACTGCCTAATGCCAATTAAGAGTTGTTTATGCCAGTACAGCTGTGGCGGTCCGTGCTGTCTTTAAGGAGCGGTTGAATGGCTCCCTACACTCTACAAGTTCCTTCTCCCCACTGTTGGTCATTTCATCCAAGGTCCCTCCCTTTGAGTTCTAAGAGTCTCTCACCTCCCAGGTCTCTGATACATTGTAGAGGGTCCCCTCTCCTTCTCCGTCCCGAGGTTGTCTGTTTCCATTCTTTTTGCTGGCCCCCAGGACTTCATTCCTGTTATCTTTACCTAAAATCTGATCATCTTCCCCACTTTCCCTTCCTGTTCCCTTTCCCATGCAGGTTCCTCCATCCTCACTTGCGATTGCTTTCTTCTCCCTCCCAAGTGGAATTTTGGCATGTTCATTCAGGATCTTCAGCTTGTTAACCTTTTTGAGTTCTGTGGATTGTATCCTGGTTATTCTGTAGAGTTTTGGCTAAAATCCATGTATTAGTGCATACGCACCATGCATGTCCTTTTGGTTCTGAGTTACCTTGCTCTGGATGATATTTTATGGTTCCATCCATTTTCCTGAAAAACTCAGTATGTCCTGGTTCTTAATAGCTAAGCAGTATTTCATTGTGTAAAGGAACCATATTTTCTGCATCCATTCTTCGGTTGTGGGACATCTGGGTTGTTTCCAGCATCTGGCTATCACAAACAAGGCATATTTTGGGTATATACCCATGTGGTATAATTGGATCTTCAGGTAGATATATTTCCAATTTTTGGTGAAATTTTCAGATTGATTTCCAGAGTCATTTTTACCAGTTTGCAATACCACCAGCAATGGAGAAGTATTCCTCTTTCTTCACACCCTTGCCAACATGTGCTTTCACCTGAGGTTTGGATCTTAGTCATTCTGATTGGTGTAAGGTAGATTCTCAGGGTCATTTCATTTTGCATTTCTCTGATCACTAAGGACATGGAACATTTTTATAAGTTCTTCTGAGCCATTCGATATTCCTCTGTTGTCAATTCTCTGTTTAGTTTTATATATATATATATATATATATATATATATATATATATATATATTCTCAAGAGGCTAACCACCAAAAAACAAACAAACAAACAAACAAACAAACAAACCCAAGTTTAAAAAAATGAGGGGAAAAGAGAAAAGGTGGAAAAGGAGAGAGAGAAGAAAGACTAGAGAATAAGAGGAAGAGAGAGGAGAGGGGAGAGGAGAGGAAAGAGAGAGTAGAAAGAAGAGAAGAGAGTAAGAGCAGGAGAGCAAGAGGAGTGAGAGGAATGAGAAAGCGAGGAGGGGCCAAACAGCCCATCTTAAAGTATGCTGCTATCTTTTCTGTTGCTAGGTAACTGGGGAGGAGTCTAGCCTGAAGGACAGAAGCTTGGGACATTGCCTACATGACCACTAACAATGCTTCTCTTGTGGGGGCTGAAGGAGTGGTAACTTCTGACAGAAGCCTTGAGTTCCAGGAGAAATGAGAGAACTCCTTCTGTCCCATGTAGGTGAATTATCACTACTGGTCCCAGGGTTCAACATCTACCCTCAACTGGAAACCAGTCTGTCTGTGTATAGCCCAATGCCCAACAGCTGACTGCCAGTTATACCAGCATCAATTGTTGAAGATGTTTTCTTTTTTCCATTGTATCTTTTTGGCTTCTTTGTTAAAGATCAAGTGCCCAGGAGTGTGTGGTTTCATTTCTGGGTCTTCAATTCTATTCCATTGATCAACATGGCTGTCTCTGTAGCAATACTATGCAGTTTTCTTTTTGTTGTTGTTCTTTTTTGTTTTGTTTTTGTTTTAATCACTATTGCTCTATGGTATAGCTTGAGGTCGGGGATGATGATTCACCCAGAATTTCTTTTATTTTTAAGAATTATTTTCCTTATATTTTCTTTATTCTGGGTTTTTCACTTTTACAGATGTTACAGATGAATTTGAGAATTGCTCTTTTCATCTATTTAAAGAATTCTTGTGATTTTGATGGGGATCATATTGAATCTGTAGTTTGCCTTTGGTAAGCTAGCCATTTTTACTATGTTAATTCTGCCAATCCATGAGCATGGGAGATCTCTCCATTTTCTGAGATCTTTGATTTCTTTCTTGAGAGACTTGAAGTTATAATCATACAGATCTTGCACTTGTTTGGTTAGAGTTGTCACAAGATATTTTATATTATTTGTGGTTATTGTGAAGGGAATTATTTCCCTAATTTCTTTCTCAGCCTGTTTATCATTTGTACAAAGGAAGGCTACTGATTTATTTGGATTAATTTTATATCTGGCTACTTTGCTGAAGTTGTTTATCAGGTTTAGGGGTTCTCTGGTAGAATTTTTGGGGTCACTTATGTATACTGTCATATCATCTGCAAATAGTGATACCTTCATTTCTTCTTTGCAAATTTGTATTCCCCTGATCTCTATTTGTTGTCTTATTCTTCTAGCTAGAATTTTGAGTACTATATTAAATAGATATGGGAAGAGTGGGTATCCTTGTCTTGTCCCTGATTATAGTGGGATTGCTTCAACTATCTCTCCATGCAATTTGATATTGGCTGTTGGTTTGCAATAAATTGATTTTATTGTATTTAGGAATAGGCCATAAATTCCTGATCTCTCTAATACTTTTAACATGAAGGGGTGTTGTATTTTGTCAAACACTTTTTCTCCACCTAAGGACATAATCATGTGATTTTTTTTCTTTATATAGTGGATTGCATTAATGGATTTTTGTATATTAAACCAACCTTGCTTTCCTGGGGTGAGCCCTACTTTATCATGATGAATGATGGTTTTGATCTGTTCTTGGATTCAGTTCACAAAATTATTATTCAGTATTTTTCCACCGATATTCGTAAGGGAGATTGGTTTGAAGTTCACTTTTCGGTTTAGTCCTTGTGTGGTTTATGTCTCAGAGTAATTGTGGCTTCACAGAATGAATTAGGTAGTTTTCATTCTGTTTCTATATAATGGAATAGTTAGAGGAATATTGGTATTAGTTATTTGAAGTTTTGGTGGAATTCTGCACTAAATCCATCCAGACCTGGGCTTTTGTTCATTAGGAGGTTTTAATGAATTATTCTATTTTCTTATGTGATATGGACCTGTATAGATAATTTACCTGCTCTTGATTTAACTTTGGTATATGGTATCTGTCTAGAAAATTGTCCATTTCATCTAGATTTTCCAGTGTTGTTGAGTATAAGCTTTTGGTTTGTTTTTTTTTTTTTTCTTAATAGAAAAAAAAAAACTTTATTCCACTTCTACTAAATTTTAAGATTTTTATTTATTTTTAAAAATTTTTCTATTAGAAATGTTCTTTATTTATATTTCAACTGTTATCCCTGTTCCTGGTTTCCCCTCCATAAAACCCCTATCCCAATACTCCTTCCCTTGCTTACCAACAAACCCACTCCCACTTCCCTGTCTTGGCATTCCCATACACTGGGGCATGAAGCCTTCATAGAACCAAGGGCCTCTCCTCCCACTGATGTCCAACAAGGCCATCCTCTGCTGCATATATGGTGTGGCTGAAATCATGGGACCCTGTCTGTATACTCTTTGGTTGGTGATTTTGTCCGTGGGAGCTTTATGGGTACTGGCTGGTTCATATTTTTGTTCCTCCTATGGGGCTGCAAACCCCTTCATCTCCTTCAGTCCTTTCTCTAGCTCTTCCATTGGGGACCATGTGCTCAGTCCAATGGTTGGCCGCAAGCATCCACCTCTGTATTTGTCAGGCACTGGCAGAGCCTCTCAGGAGACAACTATATCAGGCTCCTGTCAGCAAGCACTTCTTGGCATCTACAATAGTGTTTGGGTTGGTAACTGTTTATGGCATGGATCCTCAGGTTGGGCAGTCTCCGTATTGCCTTTTCTTCATTCTCTGCTCTACACTTGGGCTCTGCATTTCCTCCCAGGGGTATTTTGTTCCCCCTTCTAACAAGGACTGGACTATTCACACTTTGGACTTCCTTCTACTTTAGCTTCATTTGGTCTGTGAATTTTATTTTGCGTATTTGGAGCTTTTGGAATAATATCCACTTATTAATGAGTGCATGCCATTTGTGTTCTTTAGTGATTGGGTTACCTCACTCAGGATGATGTTTTCTAGTTCCATCCATTTGACTAAGAATTTCATGAATTCATTGATCTTTGTGTGGTTTAGGTATCAGGGTAATTGTGGCTTCAAAGAACAAATTGAGTAGAGGACCTTTTGTTTTTATTTTGTGAAATACTTTGGAGAGTATTGTTTTTAGGTCTTTGAATGTCTGACAGAACTTTGCACTAAATCCTTCTGGTCCTGAACTGTTTTAAGTTGGGACACTACTAATGACTGCTATGTTTTTAGGGGTTGTAGGACTGTTTAGATCGTTTATCTGATCCTGATTTAACTTGGTACCTGGTATCTTTCTAGAAAATTGTCCATTTCATCCAGATTTTCCAGTTTTGTTGAATATATGCTTATCTAGTAAAATCTGATTTTTTTTATTTCTTTGGTTTCTGTAGTTAAATCTCCCTTTTCATTTGTGATTTTGTTTATTTGGATACTGTCTCTTTGTCCTCTGGTTAGTCTGGTTTAAGATTTATCTATCCTGTTGATTTTCTTAAAGACTCAGCTCCTGGTTTTGTTTCTTCTTTGTATAGTTCTTCTTGTTTCTATTTGTTTGATTTCAGCCCTGAGTTTGATTATTTCCTGATCTTTACTCTTCTTGTGTGCATTTGCTTCTTTTTGGTCTAGAGTTTTCAGATGTGTTTTCAAGTTGCTAATGTATGCTATCTCAAATTTCTTTTTGGTGGCACTCAGAGCTATGAGTTTTTTTCTTAGCACTGCTTTAATTGTGTCCCATAAGTTTGTGTATATTGTGGCTTTATTTTCATTAAATTCTAAAAAGTCTTTCATTTTTTCCATGACCAAGTTATCATTGAGTAGAGTGTTTCTTAGCTTCCATGTATATATGGGCTTTCTATTGTTTTTGTTGTTATTGAAGACCAGCCTTAGTTTGTGGCATTCTGATAGTATACATGGAACTATTTCAATCTTCATGTATCCCTTGAGACCTGTTTTGTAACTGATTATATGATCAGTTTTGGAGAAGGTACCATGAGGTGCTGAGAAGAAGGTATATCTTTTTGTTTTAGGATAAAATGTTCTATAGATATCTGTTTGTAAACCCATTTGTTTCATAACTTGTATTAGTTTCACTGTGACTTTGGTTAGTTTTTGTTTCTCTGATCTATCCATTGCTGAGAGTGGGGTGTTGAAGTCTCCCATTATTATAGTGTGAACTGCAAAATGTGCTTTGAGCTTTAGTAAAGTTTCTTTTATGAATGTGTGTGTCCATATATTTGGAGCATAGGTGTTAAGAATTGAGAGTTGTTCTTGGTAGATTTTGCCTTTGGTGAGTATGATGTGTTCTTCCTTTTCCTTTTTTGATAACTTTAGATTGAAAGTTGATTTTATTCAATATTAGGATGGCTCCTTCAGCTTGTTTCATGTGACCATTTGCTTGGAGATTTGTTTTCCAGTCTTTTACTCTGAGGAAGTATTTGTCTTTGTCACTGAAGTGTGTTTCCTGTATGCAGCAAAATGTTGGGTGCAGTTTACATATCCAGTTTGTTAGTCTATGTCTTTTTATTGTGGAATTGAGTCCTTTGATATTAAGAAAGATTAAGGTAAAGTCATTGTTGTTTCCTGTTATTTTTGTTGTTAGAGGTGGAATTATGTTTATGTGGCTATCTTCTTGTTTGTTTGTTGTTGTTGTTTTTGTATTTTTTAAAAACAAGATTGCTTTCTTGCTTTTTCTAGGGTGTAGTTTCCATCCTTATGTTGTTTTTTTCCATTTATTACCCTTGTAAGGGCTGTATTTGTGGAAAGATGTTGTGTAAATTTGGTTTTGTCATGGAATACCTTGTTTTCTTCATCTATGGTAATTGAGAGTTTTGATGGCTATAGTAGCCTGGGCTGGCATTTGTGTTCTCTTAAGATCTGTAGGACATCTGTCCATGATCTTCTGGCTTTCATAGTTTCTGGCAAGAAGTCTGGTGTAATTCTGGTAGGTCTGCCTTTATATGTTTCTTGACTTTTTACCTTACTGCTTTTAATATTCTTTCTTTGTTTTGTGCATTTGCTGTTTTGAATATTATGTGATGGGAGGAATTTCTTTTCTGGTCTAATCTGTTTGGAGTTCTGTAGGCTTCTTGTATATTTATGGACATCTCTTTCTTTAGGTTAGGGTAGTTTTCTTCTATAATTTTGTTGAAGATATTTACTGGTCCATTAAGATGGACTCTTCACTCTCTGCTATACCTATTACCCTTAGGCTTGGTCTTCTTATTGTGTCCTCGATTTTCTGGATCAGTGTGGATATCTATAAAAACAATAGTCAGTTCAAGGGCTTACAGGACAGGAGGCTTGTTTGTTAAAATTGGTTTTTGTAAGGTTTCTCATTGACCATGTGTGTTATTTACTTTTCTAGAGATGTTATCAAATGAAAATACTAAAGATGTATGTTGAGCTAATATTGAGAGATGCAATTGGGAGAATTGGATGCAGGATCTTTCTTTCTTTTTATTGGTTATTTTATTTATTTACATTTCAAATGTTGTTGTCTTCCCTCTGTAATCCCCCATCCCATTCTCCCTCCCCTTTGCCTCTATGAGAGTCTTCCCCCACCCACCCACATAACCCCATTTCCACATCACTGCTCTAGTGTCCCCTTATGCTGGGGTAGCAATTATCCACAGGACCAAGGGTCTCCTTTCCTATTAATGCTAGATAAGGCAGTCCTCTGCTACAAAGGCAGGTGGAGCCATGGATCCCTCCATGTATACAACTTGGTTGTAGGTTTAGTTCCTGGGAGTTTTGGATAGTCAGGTTAGACAATATTGTTGTTCTTCCTATGGGGTTGTAATCCCATTCAGCTCCTTTAGTTCTTTTCCCAATTCTCCCATTGGGGTCCTTGGGATGATTCTGATGGTTGGCTGTGAGTATCTACATCTGTATTGGTCATCTGCTGGCAGTGTCTGTTGGGAGACAGCAATACCAGGCTTCTGTCAGCAAGTACTTCTTGGGGTTTTGTGCCTGCAGGTGGGATGGATCCCAAAGTGGGGTAGTCTCCAGATGGTCTTTCCTTTAGTCTCTGCTCCACTTTTTTGTCCCTGTCTTTTCTTTGAACAGGAACAATTTTGGCCAAAATTTTTAGATAAGTAGATGGTTCTATCTCTCAACCAGGGCTATGCATATCTACCTGGGGTAGTCTCCTCAGGTTCTATATACTCTTTGTTGGGTATTTCCACTAAAGTCATTCCTGTTGGGTCCTCAGAGCCTCTACTTAACCCAATTTGAACATTTTATAATATGTATTATGTAGAGAAATTTTGCAATTGTACCTCTTGAAATGAGTGACTTTTGTGTTTTCATTTTTCCATTAGAAAGGGCATTTCACTTCTAAGACATAGAAACAAGTTTGGTTCCCAAAGTGAGTTAATTATTTTTTCCCAAGAAGATAGTATGGAGATCTTGAGCTATACCCTGGGGGACTCTGCAGAGCTCTCTGGGTCATTATAATTTTCCCCACACCTTAATGCACTAGTCTCTGCAATATATAAATGTGACACCAAGGGGAAAGACTGCATGACATTCTATGTTAAATGCTATTTACTTCATGAGTAGCAGTCATTTTTAACCAATCCAGGTCTTTGGACAAACCTGAAGATTAGCTATGAGTCTTTAAGAAAAGTGAGAAAAAACTCTCAAAGATAAAAATCACACTTCTTCAGTTTTGTCTGACAAGCTCATTCTTTTTTCCTAATAGATTTCTATATTTTTGAAGACAAAGCCTGTGAACTGTGGGAGAGAACTAAACTTGTTGTTTTGCTGTAGTATGTATTCCTGATAAGGAGGTAAGTTACTCTTCCAAGGAAAGAGGAAGAATGCATAGTGAATTCAGAACTTGTTCTGTGTGAAGATTCTGTCCTCTTCTCTTGCTTTAGACAAGCTGTAAATATTGACTACTTCCTAAGATCAAGCATCTGGAAGAAGATTTACAAAAAAAAAAAAAATCACAATTTTATCACAGATCTTTAAGATGCTAAAGTGACCATTCTGTGTATAGTATTCCCCTATTAAAAACTGGCTACTTATATTTCATAATCATATTAGTGAGAACTAGAATTCACATAAAATAAATGGGATATGTATACCTACTATGAGTTACTTGAAAACAGTTGTTTAATAATAATTTTGAGGGCTAAAAGTTTATAGTTTTAAAGGCAAAAGACTATTCTTCTAAGAGTAATTTTGAGATGTTGAGTATAAATGTCAAAACACTGCAAGAACTTTGATGATTCATATAAATAAATTATTATTATCATACAGAAAGTAAGACATAATTTGGTTGATATAACTATTTTGTTCAGTTCCTTTTATTTTGATGGATCTACTTTGATTTATTTGTAACTTATCAATTAGGGCAGCATCCACCCAACAAATCAGAATGAGAACGCCCACCAGGAAGCAGCAGATGCAGACTCTGTTTTATAAGGTGGGAAAGGAGTCAGCCATAGGAGGGAAACTAGCTGACATCAGGTTGCCTTTTCTTTTTTTTTTTCTTCTTTTTTTTTTAATTAGATATTTTCTTCATTTACATTTCAAATATTATCCCCTTCACTAGTTTCCTCTCTGAAAGTCCCCTTCTAAGAAACAAAAACAAGTTTGGTTCCCAAAGTGAATGTTCAGTTTAATTGGAGACAAAACCAATAAGAAAAACCAGAAGATAAAGTAATCGTTGTGCATACTGATGAAGGGTTAGAGATACCTGGGTGGGTACTCTTTCAACCACACTTTACCCCTAATGCCCTGAGGTCAGGCTCATTGCTGGATGGAATCTGTAACTCTTTCAGCTTGAGGGTTTCTCACAATATTTTCAAATTTGAGATTCTCATGTAACTTGTAAAATCCTAAGTTTTCCTTCAAGTAAAGTAAGGAATAATATTTCTTTTCTACTTCACATACACATATACATGCATACACACACAGAGACACACACAGACACACACAGACACAGACACACACACAGACACACACACACACATGCTTTATATGTAAATAATGTAGAAAATGCAGAAAGTTATTATATGAGTTAAGCTTGGCAACTTAAATATTTTGAAGGTATAAGATTTAACAAAAGTGGGCAAAAGGTCAAGAAACATATGATAGGAAATAGCTATTTAGAGTGGATATTCTTACATACATGCCAAGCCAAAAAAAAAGTTTAAGTATTGTTAGATTATACAAATTTTATATCTGTAAGGGGAAGGGGAGAAGTATAGGGCAGGGTTCAGGATCAGATGTGGGGAAGGACAGGAGAGGTAGCCAGATGGCCATAAGAATGGATGGAAATATGCATTTGACAGGGATGAGTAGGTAGGGAGCATCTCCTGAAAGGGCAATTTGGAGAAAGAACTTTTAAGACTTATACTTACCCAGAACTAAAGCCTTCTATACTATTATCATAAAGCAGTGACACTATGTTTTAGTATTACCAAACCATGTTAACAGCCAGCTTTGCCTACCTTTGATTAACTACTTTATTTTTTACAATAATATTCCAAGTTGTCCTCATTACTGTCTTTACCTTTAGGGAGACAATATTGATTTTAGAGGGGTTAGGTGATTTCTAGGTAGTCAATGAATGAACTGGTATATACCTTGACTTAATTATATGTCTTCATTTCAAACTGATTCTGAGCTTGAAAATTCCCCCAACATATTTGTAAACTCAACAAAATTAGGAATTACATCATTGAGCAATACTGATTGAAGTTAAAGCCTTCTTTGTTTTAATCATATCTTCATATTTTTAAATATATTTTATTAATGTGTCTATGTATGCTATATAAAAACCATGGGAATGTGTGTGGAAGAAAGGTAAAAAGCAATTCAGAGCTCATTACTTCATTCATAATCTAGTAATCAGAAGAAAGATTTCATGGTTAAGTTAGAAATTACTTGCTTGCTTGAATTTTTTAATAAGAAAACTATATAGTGATTAAGTATAAATTTCCACACAGTGTGATACTCAATTTTCTGTGGTTAAGTAAAAGAAAACAATTATGCACTATAATTAATGTCATTATAATAAATTAATTAATATAAATATTAGTCATTATAATTGTACGGTTAGTTTGCAATGGCTTAGAGTTTCATCAGGATTCAGAAGAGAAATTTGGATTATGCTATTTATGAACTGCAGAAAATTTATATCTCTCTACTTGACAATTAACTTGGATATAATAATTTATTAAAGCCATTATGCTATTGACAGAGAACTGGCAGTTCCTATAGTATCTTTTTAAAGGTAAGTACAGTGGCTTAGCATTGGCTTTACAAATTCTAGGAAAAGTGAGCAGGTAGATAGACATATTACAATAAACAGTATACTCAGTTACTAACTGTCTATAAGAGCTAACAAATATATATATATCACATCACTTCAATTTTGGTAGAAAGTCAGATTTCAATTTCTTTATTGTCATATACTTAAAGATTTTTTTACAAATTAATTCTAAGGTTATAGATGCTTTACTTACATCTATGTCTATGCGAAATGTAGGCCTCATGCCTGAGAAGGCCAGAAGAGTGTCTTACACAAGTACTCTGATACTAGACTATTGCCAGTTGTGAAATGTTTTGTAGGTATTGGCTCATTTGGAATAGAAATCCAGGGCTTGTAACAACTAAACCAGCTCTCCAACCCCTTATGCTACTCTTTTTTTCTTTTTAATTTTATTTAATTTTTTTTACACTCCATATTTTATCCCCCTGCAGGCCCACCCTCTAACTGTTCCCCAAACCATACCTCTTCCCCACCCCATGTCTCCACAAGGATGTCTCCTCCTCCCACACCCAGCCCATCAGACCTCTAAACTCCCTGGAGTCTCTAGTCTCTTTAGGGTTAGGTACATTTTTTTCTGACTTAACCCAGTCTCAGCAGTCCCCTGCTGTATATGTGTTGGGACGGTCATATCAGCTGGTATATGCAGCCTGGTTGGTGGTTCAGGGTCTGAGAGATCTCAGGGATTCAAGTTAATTGAGACTGCTAGACCTCCTACAGGGTCACACTCCTCCTCAGCTTTTTGCAGCTTTCCTCTAATTCAACCATGGACAGAAGCAGCTTCTGTCCATTGGTTGAGTGCGATTATCTGCATCTGACTTTTTCAGTTACTTGTTGGGTCTTTCAGAGGGTAGCCATCATAGGTACCTTTTTGTAAACACTCCATTGCCTCAAAATAGTGTCAGGCCTTGGGACCTCCCTTGAGCTTGATCCTACTTTGGGCCTATTGCTGGACCTCCTTTTCCTCAGACTTCTCTCCATTTCTGTCCCTGCAGTTCTTTCAGACAGGAACTGTTATAGGTCAGAGTTTTGACTGTGAGATGGCAACCCCACCATTCCTCACTTGATGCCCTGCCTTTCTGTTGGAGGTGGGCTCTACAAGTTCCCTCTCCCCACTGTAGGGCATTTCATCTAAGGTCTCTCCCTTTGAGTCCTGAGTGTCTCTTACCTCCCTGGTCTCTGGTACATTCTGGAGGGTCTCTCTACCTCCTACCTCCCAATGTTGCCTGTTTCCATTCTTTCTCCTGGCCCTCAGAGCTTCAGTCCTTTCCCTCACCCAATACCAGATCCTGTTCTCTTTCCCCCTGTCCCCTTTTCTACCCAGATCCCTCCCCTTCTCTCCCCCTGTGATTGCTTTCCAATCTCTTCAGCCTCTCTTTTTTTTTCTTGTAAAAATTTTAGGCCTTCTGTTGATTAATTGATATTGATGGAGAACACAACAGAAGTGACGTGGTTTGTCTTGCTGGGACTCACCAATGACCCACAACTCCAGCTTCCACTATTTATTACCTTCCTCCTCATCTACATCATCACTCTGGTGGGGAACCTAGGGATTATCCTGTTGATTCTCTTGGACTCTAGGCTCCACAGCCCCATGTATATTTTCTTGAGTAACCTGTCCTTAGTGGACTTCTGTTACTCCTCAACGATCACTCCAAAGGTCATGGCTGGATTTCTTACAGGAGACAGAATCATATCTTACAATGCTTGCGCCTCTCAGATGTTCTTTTTTGCAAACTTCGCTGATGTGGAAAGCTACCTTTTAGTCTCCATGGCCTATGATCGTTATGTAGCAGTGTGTAAGCCCCTACATTATGCCACCACTATGACAACACACGTATGTGTTTTTCTAGTTATTGGCTGTTACATTTGTGGTTTCCTGAGTGCTTCCATCTATACAGTGGATATATTTAGTCTCCCCTTCTGTGAGTCCAATGTCATTCATCATTTTTTCTGTGATGCTCTAGCAGTCATGATTGTATCTCCCTCTGACAAATATATTAATGAACTGGTTCTTATTTCTGTAGCCAGCTTCAATATTATTTTTTCTCTTATACTCATCTTAATATCCTATATGTTCATTTTTACCAACATACTAAAGATGAACTCATCTGAAGGATATCGCAAAGCTCTCTCCACTTGTACCTCACACTTGACAGTTGTCTTCATTTACTATGGGACTGTCATCTTCATGTATTTGCAGCCAAGCTCCAGTCACTCCATGGACACTGACAAAATTGTGTCTGTGTTCTACACCATTGTCATCCCTATGTTGAACCCTCTGGTCTACAGCATGAGGAATAAAGATGTGAAGAATGCATTCACAAAAGTTGTATTGCGGTCAAGGTAATGTTTATAGCTTTGATTTTAACTTTGGAATGCAAAAATCTGGGTTCATTCTTTTCATCTTAACACTATTCTGAATCACATTTTCTCATCCTAAACAGAATTCAAGGACTTGAATTAATACCTTTATCTTTACAGTAGTGTTTGGCTGCTAAAAAGGATACATCTTGCTTAAAATGGTGAAACCTGAATAAAATGTCTATGATAACTTTAGGTATGCTTTTGAAAAAAAACTTTTGACTATATATCATATTCAATCCTTTTCCATAAAATATTTTTGTCATGCCAATATAAATCCATGTAAGCGTGAGCATACATAATTCTGCTAAAGAGAAGACACATTTATATATTTCCTGTGAAGACTTATAAATGGATGTCAGAAAACTTCCATAATATAATGTGACATAGATTTGTTATATGTTAAGGTTTGTGTTCAGTTATTTGTGTGTATTTCATAGAGATATCCAGATGAACATAGTAAATAATTAATATTTATTTATGGACTAGAATATGAAGGTGTATTTAAAAGTAAATGTAGGCATATGATTTTGTGTACTTTGTAAAGAGTATTACTGTGTTAATCAAATTCTGGTTTCTCTGTCCCTACATCTTGTTGCAATCTGGACATAGCATTGTAATGCTTATTCTAAGTATGTCCTGTTTGAAGTTTGTATAAAAGTTCTCCCAATTTATTCTCTGACTTGTCAATAAAAGCTGATCAGTCAGTAGCTGGGCAGAAGAGAGACTACAGTTCAGGTTCCGCCAGCCAGGAAAGACCTCTGAGGGAGAGGAAGAAGAGAGGATTTGCCACAAGGAAAGGGGTCTGAAGAAACATGATAGAAACTACCTGAAGCCCAGAGAACCGTGACAATACTAAAATGAACATATTTCTAGGATCTTGGATGGAAAGTAGCCAGATTAGTTTAAAGAATTAGAATAGATCACAAACTGCCCATTTATCGTGACATTAAACTAATTAAATAAGTCATAGTCTATGTCTCATTTATTTTGTAGGTAGACAGGGATAAAGGAAAACTCGTTCTTTAGAAGAATACATTTGAAAGTGATGGCTTGAAACCAGCAGACTTAGAAAAAACAAATATCAATACTGATCTTCCTTCAATCCATCCAGGGCATGCCTGGATAGAGCCAAAGGCATGATCAAAAGAGCCAGCTGATTCTTTTAATAAGTTGTTATTTGAAATTTATCCTCCACTTACCCTCTCCCTTACCAGCTCAATTTCTTAGTCTACATGACATACAGTAACTACACTTTTCCTATCAAAGAACTGGGACAGTGAGATAAACAATTGGCTCAAGATGCTATTTGATAAAATTCTTAGCTCTTGGATTGGTGGAAACTAGTGTTCTGCTAAGTTAGTAGCTTCTTAGGGGTTTTAATTTATTATTATGGAATGTTAGTTCAGATACAGAGTGATTGTTCCAGAAGGTTAAAATTAATCCAAGATACAGTAATTAATACTGAACCTACAAAATTCCAATCTCTTGATGATACAGAAATTTCATTTTGCTTATCAGTCTCTGCAGACACAAGTTCATTCTAGGAGTTTTTCATTCACAGCCAGAGACAGCTTACTCTTTTGAAAGTTTTGTTCACATTACTCAATCGAGTCTGAAAACAGGCATATGGACCTTCCAATCTCTTTGGAATCTAACATTCTGGAATCTTGTCACTTTTCTTACTTTCCTGTTGCTTCTTAGGAACAGCTCTTGTGGTTTTGAGGTGTTTCCATTTCCTGTTGCTACTCTTCTGCTCTCACTCGAACTTCAGGTTTTATTCTAACATTTGTGTTTGCTGACCACTTTGGACAAACACCTTTCTTTGGCTTTAGCCCCTTGTAGCTATCTGCTGTGACTACCTTTGTGTTTTTGCCCTCCCAGAAATCCTATAGTGTATGTGGATGCAGTCTATTTGCTTTCCCAAACTCTTGAATGACACACAGTAAGTACATGGTACTCTGTGTGTGACTGTGAAAGTACAAAGTATATAGGTCACAGTTGCCCCCAACATGAGAAAAACAATTGGTGAAAAATAAGTCATCATTTGTGAACAAATATATTAGATCTACTAATTTGAAATAAACAAACATGTAGAAATTTAAATCCTGGTACAACACTTTTTAATATTTGGGTTATGATCTTTTTGGAGGTTGCATATCAGGTATCCTGTATATCATATTCATCAGTAACAAAATTAGAGTTATGAAGTAGCAACAAAAGTATTTCATGGTTTTGGATCACAACATGAGGTACTGCATTAAAGTGTCACATTAGGTAGCCTAAGAATCACTATTTTAGAAGATATGAAATATTAGGACAGTACCAAGATTATTACATCATGCACTGACCCAGATTTTTTAGCCTAAACTTATATACATGTATAATCTCTCTCTCTCTCTCTCTCTCTCTCTCTCTCTCTCTCTCTCTCTCTCTTTCTCTCTCTCAAACACACACACACACACACACACACACACACACAAGTGTGCATTCACAGTTTTATTTTTATTGCTTTGACTTTTGCAGCACTTCTGC
Source organism: Mus minutoides (assembly GCA_902729485.2). Classification (NCBI taxonomy): domain Eukaryota; kingdom Metazoa; phylum Chordata; class Mammalia; order Rodentia; family Muridae; genus Mus; species Mus minutoides. Next base: position 15,345 of record LR750744.1, read on the forward strand.
AAGTGCTATGCAAGTACTCTATTACTATGCTACATATCCAAAGACAAGCCCTTATAAAGTTGCTCAGGTTGTACCTGACTCCACCAGTGACCTCCTCTGACCTTGAAACTTTGACTTTCCCAAATTAGCTATCTGACTATCAGTGATTATAGGCCTGACTGATTTTGCCATACTCCTATTTCATTTTTACATTTTTAAAACATTTTACCACATTCTCCTTTATTTTTTATTACATATTTTCTTTATTTACATTTCAAATGTTATCTCCTCTCCTAGATTCCCCTCCAAATATCCCCTATCCCTTCTCCCCTCCCCCTGCTCCCCAACCAACCCACTCCCATTCCTATATTTCTGGTCCTGGCATTCCCCTATATTGGGGTGTAGAGCCTTCACAGGTACACGGGCATCTCCTCCCATTGATGACCAACTAGGCCATCCTCTGCTACAAAAATTGCTAGAGCCACAAGTTCCACCATGTGTTTACTTTGACTGGTTGTATAGTTCCAAGGATCTCTGAGGGTTCTGGTTAGTTCATATTGATGTTCCTTCTATGGGGCTTCAGTCCCCTTCAGCTCCCTGGGTATTTCTCTGGCTCCTTCATTGGGGACCTTGTGCTCCGTCCAATGGATTACTGTAAGCATCCACTTCTATATTTGCCAGGCACTGGCAGAGCCTCAGAGGAGACAGCTATATCAGGCTCCTGTCAGCAGGCTCTTGTTGTCAGCTGCCTAGTGTCTGGGTTTGGTGGTTGCTTATGGGGTGGATCCCCTAGTGGGACAGTCTCTGGATGGTCATTCCTTCAGGCTCTGCTCTGAACTTTGTCTCTGTAACTCCGTCCATGGGTATTTTGTTTGCAGTTCTAAGAAGGAATGAAGTATCCACATTTTGGTCTTTAGACTTTGGTCTTCCTTCTTCTTTAAACTACATCTATAATGCTCGGAAAATTTTCTTAGGACAGAAATCATAGCTGATTAATATGCACTTCTAGGCCTGTGTTCATTAAAAGATGATGCATGTAACCCTCAAGGGGTGGGAGCCTCCAGGGAATTTAGAGGTCAGGTGGGGTGGGGACATCCATGTGGAGACAGGATGTGAGGAGGAGGTATGTGATGTGGAACAGTCATAGGTTGGATTGGGAGTGAGGGGAAATAAAATATGGAGTGAAAAAAAAAAAGAAAGAAATCAACCATTTCACCTGCCAATTATTCTGTTTTGGGAAAAAAAGAAAATAATAATAATAATTAAAAACATTTTATAGCTATAATCTTACATTGATAGAAATCTTTACATTTTGATGCACTATTGAAGTTATATTTTCTTACACTGGTACAAGATTTATATATTGATACAGATTTAAGGTTTTCATTGGTATAAATTTATATATTGATACAGATTTAAGGTTTTCATTGGTATAAATCATTGTCTATTGATATATAATTTAAAATTAAGATAATCATTGTGCCTATGCAACTTATTTAAGAAGATAAGGCTAAACCTAGTTCTTCTAATAGCTGCTATTACAAAGTATTTAGGATGATTAAGTAATATAAATTGAAGGTCAGTTAGTAAACTCATGGTAATATTAGGTTGTGATTTATTACGAAAAACATTTACAGTATTATTCAAATAGTAAATAGCTAAGAGTAGTTAAGGTTTACCAATTCATATACACTATATATAGATAGACTTTCTTCAAAACCATCAGAGATCCACAGAATATGGCATTTAAAATTACTTCATTATTAATAGATCTTTTAAGTAGGAGACATCTCCACTCCTGACAGTATCCCCATTCCACTTCACATAAGATGTTGAACATCCTTACTTCCAATTAGAGTCACTTCATTTGTGGCAAGCTAGGCATGGGTAAGAAATACCCTAATTTCATTTGGCAGACAGTTATTATCCAGAAAAGGAGAAACAGATGTGCGATAATCAGTTGTTAAATTCTGTCAAGACAGGATAAGCTACTTCTTCATAATTCCTACTTCATTTAAGGTCTGTCAGATGGTTCTGGGCCAGAAAGCTGAAGACACATGACCCAACTTCATGAGGAATATTGGGGACTGTCCCGCCAGTCAGCTGTCTCTACAAATTGTATAAGTTTTGGAAGCTATGTTTTTGTGCTTCCTACATATTCAGGTAATATTTAATTCTTTCTCAGATCTCTGATGGTGTTGAAGACTACTTCTAATCTCATAACTGAACTTAAGTATTTAACATTAAAGAAGATATTCTAGATTTGAAATGATGGTTTTCAGAAGGCATTTCAAGTTATGAAATCAAATAGAATTCAGGTACAAAATTTTAAATTCTTTAAGTTAGAATAGATGATAGACTACTTTATCTAAACTACCAAATGTAATGGAAGAGATGTTCTAAGTGTATATAATACCTACCTTACAGTTTATATAATTGTTATAATTATGTTCAATTTATATCTGAGAGAAAAGAGCCTCTCTATTCAGACAAAAAGAGGGAAATGTAGTGACTTTGTCCTAATGTTGCATTCATTCTTATGTTAATTTGGCTATTCAAAATTGTTTGCAAGAGAGAGGAAGCATTGAGAGACACTGCTCCCTGTTGATTCTGATTGGTAAATAAAGATGCTGGCAGTCAATGGCTAGGCAGGGCAGAGAGAGGTGGGACTTCAGGATTCCCCCAGGCTTGGGACCTAGACAGGGAGAAGAAGGAGATCAGCCATGTTGGGTGGTTATGGAGGAGAGGAGACACCATGCTTAAGAAAAGTAGAGGACAGGGAGATTCACAGCCTGGATGTGAAAGAGCTGGGAGAGTATGACCCAAAGGACAGACCAACTGGAGCCAGAGCAGCCAAGGTAGAATATAAAATTTGGTAAGAGATAACTAGGGATTTTCAGTGGGAGGTGAATTGAAAATGTGGAGGATAGGACATGGCCTAGCTATTTTGTTGTTTAAGGCATATCAAAATATAATGGCTGTGTGTCTTTGATTCAAGAACATTAAACACTGAGGTGGGTAGCAAACATGCTACTAGGATCTATTAATTTAAAAAATTAATTCATAAATACACTTTGCGCCAGATATCCTGAACCCAGACCACCAGATCCATCTCTGGTGTGTTGCTCAGGTGATGGGTAGAGTCTGGTCTCCACAGTGCCTCAGCTGGTGAGGGGCAAGTATAGCCCTCCCTTTCTCATAATTTCTGAGCCAGCTCTCCTGACTGCTGCAGGAGCCAAGAGAAATTGGAGGGAGGGCATTACCTCCTCATGCATGATACCTCATAGTAGACAAGTCAAAGGTCCAGCTCGTCCATCCTCATGCCCTGGGTGCCAATTCATCCATACTTCTGCCACCAGGGTTAGCTATAATGTGCTGCCCAGGCATGGTGTAGGGCCTCTCTCCAGAGTGCTACAGCCAGTGGTTGGTGGTGTCAGATCTCTAGTGTACCACATTCAGTGAGGGGCAGGGCCAGCTTTGGGTCTCTGGATATTCTCTGCCTGCTCATGACCTGTAGCTTGGCTGTGGGCAGCATAGTAAAGCAAATATTGTCTTTGCCAAATCACTTGATTCACTCAGTAAATTTTTACTTTCAAGGCTAGTTCATTTCCATAACTCCAGTATAAGGATCAGTCTTCAATAAATGATATTGAGAGACCAAAGATATGCACATAAAGAAGAAAATAACATATCCTACAACTTCCCAGCTACAAAATATCTTCAAAATAAATAAAAGAGTTAAATGAAAGACATAAACTATAAAAGTAGTAGTAGAGAAAAAAATAGAAGAGGTACTTGAAGACATTGCATTTCAATAGTGAAGTGTTACTTTTTCTTTGTTTTTCAAAAGACCCCCATAGAAAACATAAACAAAACCACAAAAATGAAAGAAAAAAATCTTGATTTTTCTAAAGATAGATAAAATATTCCACGCCAAAAAAGTAGTCTACAGAATAAAAAGTAAAATTTAAAATACAGTAAAAGCAAATTTTGCATTTAAAATAGGTTTAAATCCTAGAATATAAAAACAATTACAAAACTCAATAGTAAATAATTAATAAACAGGGACTGGTGAGATGGATCAGTGGGTAAAGCAATTTGTTTCCAAGTCTCATGATCTATGTTCAAAATTTGGGACCTACATAAAGGAAAGAGGAAACTGATTTATATAAATTATTCTCAGACTACTACACACCACCACCATAATTAAGTAAATGATTACAAATATAAAACCTGGGGATAATGAAAACTTAAAAAATTATTGTGGTCAATAGAAATATGACATTTCTGAAAAAGTGACATAAAATATTTTGTAGAGATCCCTTTGATAAAATCCCTGTCATTAGGGAGAGGGAACTTATAGGGCCTACATCCAGCAGGAAGACAGTACATCAAGTGAGGGATAGGGTTGCCATCCCACAGTCACACCTTCGACCCATAAATGTTTCTGTGTGAAAGAATTACAGGGATGGAAATGGTCTGAGGAAAAGAAGGTCCAGTGATAGGTCCAAAGTGGGATCCAGGTCAAGGGGACATTACTAGGCCTGACACTATTACTGAGCCTATGGAGTGTTCACAAAAAAAGATCTATCATGACTGCCCTCCAAAGACCCAACAAGCAGCTGAAAGAGTCAGATGCAGATATTTGCTCCCAGCCAAGGAACAGAAGCAGCTGGCCCCCTGTTGTTGAATTAGGGAAGGCTAAAAAAAAAGCTGAGGAGATGGGCGATCCTATAGGAGGACCAGCAATCTTAATTAATCTGGACCCCTGAGATCTTTCAAACACTGGACATAACCTGTAACACACATACAGTTGAGGACGTTCAAGTCTATGCTCATTCAGAGATAATGCACCTAATCCTCAAGAGACTGGAGGCCACAGGGAGTTTAGAGGTCAGGTGGGGTGGAGGGTGGGGGCATCCCTGTGGAGACTGGGTGTTGTAGGGAGGAGGTGTTGGGTGTGGAGCAGTTGGAGGGCATGAACCGAAGGGCAGGTAATGGGATATGGAGTGTAAAAATGAATTACAAATAAAATTAAATTTAAAAAGAAGAAGAAGAAATGGGTAACAAATATTTTTATAATGTTCATTGACTCCATCAATTATGCAAATCAAGACAACTTTGAGATAGCATTGTATGCTAGTCAGAATTGCAAAGCTCAACCATACAGCCAAAACCAAATGATGGAGAGGATGCATGGAAAAGGAAACAGCCGTTCACTGTTAGTGGAATTGTAAAGAGGTACAGGCACTATGGAAATCACTGTGGAGTTTTGTCACAAGCTAAAAATAAATCTATCACTATCACATTACCCGGCTACACTTAAAAAAAATGTAGAAAGTACTATAAGGGACAATTCATAAAAGAATGAGCAATGACTATTAGATATTTTAGAAAGTTACAGTTAGCTAAGAACAAGAAGTTCAGATGTGCTATTGCCAAAGGGGTTACTATAGGTAGAAATAATGTATTATGTTTTTGGAACGGCTTTTAAAAGTAAAAAGAAAAGGCTAGAAGGATGGATTCTGAAAGTTATTTTTAGTACAAATAACTAGTTCTTGAGAATTCAGACATTCTTAAACAATTATGAACATTTTACAATACATATTAACTATAGAAACATTGCCTGGTACCTCATTAATGTGACTTTTGCATTTTTGTTTACCTATTAGTCAAGAAATTTAACTTCTAGAAATATAGAAACAAGTGTAGTCCCCAAGGTCATTTAATTACCTTTTCCCTATGAACACAGTAGATCTTCAGCTATACTCTGGGGAACTCTCCGGAGCTCTCTGAGTCTCTATAATTCTCCCTATATCACATGCAATAGTCGCTGAAAACCAATGCAATACTGGAGGGACCCACTGTATTCCATTCTGTATTATACACTATTTACTTTATGGGTTGCAGTCATTGTTTATACATATAGGTCTTTGGACTATCCTGAAGATTAGCTATGAGCCTTCAAGAAAGGTGAGGAAAAAATGCTCAAAGAAAAAAAAATCATTGATTCACTTTTATCTAGCAAACTCTTCATGGTTTTCTTTATGGACTCCTGTATTTTGTATACAGACACAACCTGTGAGCTGTAGGAGAGAAGAGATCATGTCTTGTTTTCCTGTAGTATACCTAGTAAGAGTAGGGCACTCCTCCAAGGGAATATAATGAATGCCTGGTGAATTCAGAACTTAGTATGTGTGGAAATTCTGTCCACACCTTGTTTCGCAGTAAGCATTGTCCATTTCTTAAGAAAAGGATGCTGGAAGAGGATTTGTGAAATATCACATAGTAGGTTTTTAAGATGTTGGAGAGACAATTCTGAATAAAATATTTCCCTACTAAAAACTGATAACCTTTTGCAAGCATATTAGTGATAAGTATAATTCACATAAAATAAATGCACTAGGTATACCTACTGTGAGTTACTTGAAAACCATTGTTTAATAATAGCTTTGAGGGCTAAAAACAGTTTAAAAGCAAAAGACTATTCTAAAAGTAGTTTTAGGATGTGAAGTTGAGGTATAAATTTCAAAACACTGTAGGAAATTTGATGATTCATATAGTAATTTATTCTTCTCAGAAAGAATATAAAATGTAGTTTGGTTGGTATAACCTTATTAAGATCACTGTATGTTCAGTTTAATTAGAGATAAACCCATTAAGAAAGGATGCAAACCCAGAAGATAATCTTTCTGTATGATGATGAAGGGTTAGTAATAAATCAATAACTCTCAACTACATTATAAACCTTATGCTGTGAGGTGAAGCTCATTGTTGAATGGAATCTGGAACTCTTTCAACTTGAGTGTTTTTTATAGTGTTTTTTATAGTGTTTAAAAATTAAAATTCTCATGTGATTTCTTAGATCTTAAATTTTTCTACATATAAAGTAGGGAATGATACTTGATTATATGATTCTACTCTATCCCACAACCTCACTTGTAAATGACAGAACAAATGATGAAATTCCCCTTATGAGGTAAGATTAGCCACTCAAATATTTTAAAGTATAGACACATAATTAAAGTGGGCTCAAGGACATGATGAGAGGAAATAATAATTATTTAGAGTGGATATACTTCCAAATATACCAAGTCAAATAAGAAAGTTTAAGTATCATTAAACTATTAAAAAATATATGTTTGAGGTAAGCAAATCACAACCTAGAAACCTGTTCCCCTTTATCTCTGCCATTGCTGTGAGAAAATATGCTGAGAAAAATAAGGCTACATCATCTGGAGACCTATTCCATAATCAGCCACCAAACACAGACACTATTGCATACGCCAGGGAGATTTTGCTGAAAGGAGCCTGACATAGCTGTCTCTTGTGAGGCTATGCCAGTGCCTGCAAAACACAGGAGTGGATGCTCACAGTTTGGATGGAACACAGGGCCCCCAATGGAGGAGCTAGAGAAAGTACCCAAGGAGCTGAAGCGGTCTGTAACCCTATAGGTGGAACAACAGTATGAACTAAACAGTGCCCCCAGAGCTCGTGTCTCTAGCTGCATATATAGCAGAAGATGACCTTGTTGGCCATCATTGAGAAGAGAGGCCCCTTGGTCTTGCAAACTTTATATGCCGCAGAACAGCACAGGGGGAACACCAGGGTCAAGAGGTGGGAGTGGGTAGATAGAGGAGCAGGGGTGGGGGAGGGTATAGGGAACTTTCAGGATAGCATTTAAAATGTAATGAAGAAAATACCTAATAAAAATTGGGAAAAAATGGAATGCTTTATCTAAAACTAAGGATTACATTAATGACATTTTTTAAAAGATTGGTCTATGTAGGACTGCATGACCAGCATTGATAGTCTTAGAATAAAAAGAAACCGAGAGTCACGAGAAGGCACAGGCAATACCATCGGCCCAGCACACAAAGGACAATTTTCAGAAGAATATTTTCAAGATTGACTTGAACTTAACCAGAATTAAAGCCTCTAGGCTACTATCACATAGTATTAACAACATGATGGGTGATACTTACTAAGTTATGCTTAAAAGCATTTTATTGCCTGTGATGCACTATTTTGTTTTGCAATAATGTCCCAATGTAGGTCTCATTACCATCTTGCTTTTTAAGATGCAATATGGTATTTAGAAGAGTTAGATGCTTTAGAGATAGTTAGTGAATGATGTGGTATATATCTATTCCAAGAATTTGAACTCTCTGTATTTTAGTTAATGATATGTTTTCACACAAAGCGGATTCTGAGGTTGAGCGTTATTGAAACATACCAGTAAGCTCAACAATACTAATAATTTCAAAGTAGAACAATACTGATTCAAGTTAAAGTCTCCTGTGACTTAATCATACTTTCATGCTTATGAATATATTCTTTTCCATATGCTATCTAAACACATGAGAATACATGTGGGAAAAAAGTTAAAATTCAGAGCTCATTACTTCATTTATAACTTTCAGAAGAAACATCTCACAGTTTGGATAGGAATTAATTTTTTGATTTACATTTAATGAGAACAGCATTATAGTGTCCAAGATGAAAATATGAAACAGTGTGCCACTTAGTTCACTGTTGTTAAACAAAATAAAACAATTATTCATAATTATGCTAAATAACTTTGGACTATTAGCTTGCAATTGGTGAAAGGTTTAACAAACTCCAGAACAAAAACTGGCAATTATTTTATTAAAGCTACAAAAAATTTATACCTATGTGGTGGGCAATTTGCTTCGATGTAATACTTTATCAAAGACATGGTATCGACACAGAACAGTCTGTCTCTATACTATCTTTTGGATTGTAAAAACAGTGGTGTTAGTTTTATACATTCCAGGAAAAGTGAGCAGGCACTTAGACACATTAAAATATATATATATTTTTTCCAATCTATGGATTGCCATTTTGTCCTATTGACAGAGTCCTTCACCTTCGCCTTTCAATTTTATGAGGACCCATTTTTCAATTCTTGATCATAGAGAATAAGCCATTGGTGTTCTGTTTGGGAACTTTACCCTGTGCCAATGTGCTCAAGGTTCTTTCCCACTTTCTCTTCTATTAGTTTCAGTGTATCTGGTTTTATGTGGAGATCCTTGATCCACTTGGTCTTGAGCTTTGTACAAAGAGGTACGAATGGGTCAATTTGTATTCTTCTACATGCTGACTGACAGTCGGACCAGCACCATTTGTTGAAAATGCTGTCTTTTTTCCATTGGATGGTTTTAGCTCCTTTGTCAAAGATCAAGTGACCATAGGTGTGTGGGTTCATTTCTGAGTCTTCAATTCTATTCCGCTGATCTACCTGTTTGCCTCTGTACCAACACCATGAGGTTCTTTTTATCACTATTGCTCTGCAGTATAGCTTGAGGACAGGGATGGTTTCTGCCCCAGAAGTTCTTTTATTGTTGAGAATGAGTTTTTGTTATTTCAGATAAATTTGATCATTCTCCTTTCTATCTCTGTGAAGAATTGAGTTGGAATTTTGCATTGCATTGAATCTGTAGAATGCTTGAGGTAAGATGGCATTTTTACTGTGTTAATCCTGCCTATCCATGAGCATGGGAGATCTTTCCATCTTCTGAGGTCTTCTTCAATTTTTTTCTTCAGAGACTTGAAGTTCTTGTCATACAGATCTTTCACTTGCTTGGTTAACATCACACCAAGATATTTCACATTATTTGTGACTCTTGTAAAGGGTTTTATTTCCCTAGTTTCTTCTCAGCTAATTTATCCTTTAAGCAGAGGAAGGCTAAAAACTTTTTTGAGTTAATTTTGACTCCAGCCACTGAATGTATTTATCAGCTCTAGGACTTCTCTTGTGGATTTTGGAGTCACTTATGTATACTATCACATCATCTGCAAATAGTGACATATTTACTTTCTCCTTTTGCAACCTAATAGGAAGAACAACAATATTAGTAATCCCCCCCCCCAAAAAAAAAGCTACCAGGGACTACTAAACCACCAACCAAAGAGCACACAGGGATCACCCATGGCTCCAGCTGGATATGTAGCAGAGAATTGCCTTATCTGGCATCACTGGGAGGAGAGCCCCTTGGTCCTGTGGAGGTTTGATGACCCAGGATAGGGGAACACTAGGCCACTGAGTCAGGAGTGGGTGGGCAGGTGGGGGAGCACCCTCATAGAGGCAGGGAGGAAGAAGGAGGGTATAGGGAGCTTGTGGATGGGAAACTGAGAAGGGGCATAACATTTGATATGTAAATAAATAAAATAACCTATAATATGAAAATGTATATAATTTTTACCATTATTAAACTGTCTACATATAGCTAATAAATATATATCATTTCATTGTTTGGTAGAAAATCAGTTAAAATTATAAAAATTCCAATTTCTTTATTACCCCATTCCTTGCTTTATCTTTTTAAAATTAAATTATTTTTAATTAAGTTATTACATTCTAAATGTTGCCCCCGTTTTATTTTCTTCCTCTCAGATTTCTTCACCACATCCCCCTTCCCTTTGCCTCTAAGAGGGTGCTTCCACACACATCCACTCACCTACCCACACCCATGTAACACTCTTACCGTTCCCCTTCCCTGGGGATTCAAATTTCCTCAGTATTAGGTTCATTCTTTCCCTCTGAGGTAAGACATGTTATCCAGAAATTTTCCCTTACCCTCCCGCGTCCCCACCCTGCTCCCCTACCCACCCCCTCCCACGTAATAAAAATTAATTCTATGTCTATATGGGCTTTGTCTACATGTATGCATTTGCACAATGCATAAGGCAGTCTAGAAGAGGGTGTCAGACATACCCCCTGACACTAGGCTACCGACAGTTGTAAGCTCCCATGTAGGTGTTGGCTCATTTGGAATAAAGAGCCACAGTGTATTACCACTAAACAATCTCTTCAGCTCCTTATATTATTCTTTTTTATTTAACAAAACATTAAGGGCTTCTGTTGATTGATTGATATCATTGATGGAGAACGTGACAGAAGTGATATGGTTTGTCCTGCTGGGACTCAACAATGACCCACAACTGCAGCTTCCCCTCTTCATCACTTTCTTCCTCATCTACACCATCACCCTGGTAGGGAATCTTGGGATGATCCTGCTGATTCTCCTTGATGCTCGTCTCCACACCCCCATGTACATTTTCCTAAGTAACCTGTCCTTAGTGGACTTTTGTTACTCTTCTACAGTCACTCCAAAGGTCATGGCTGGATTCCTTACAGGAGACAAGATCATGTCCTACAATGCTTGTGCCTCTCAGATATTTTTTTTTGCAACCTTTGCCAATGTGGAAAGCTATCTTTTGGTCTCAATGGCCTATGATCGCTATGCAGCAGTGTGTAAGCCCCTACATTATGCCACCACCATGACAACACCAGTGTGTGTGTCTCTAGTCATTGGCTGTTATATCTGTGGCTTCCTGAATGCTTCAATCTATACTGCGAATGCATTAAGTCTCTCCTTCTATGAGTTAAATGTGGTCCATCATTTTTTCTGTGACATTCCAGCAATCATGATTGTATCTTATTCTGATAGACATATTAATGACCTCGTTCTTATTTCTGTAGCCAGCTTCAATATCTTTTTTGCCCTTATACTCATCTTAATATCCTACACATTCATTTTTACTAACATACTAAAGATGCATTCAGCTGCAGGGTATCGTAAAGCTCTCTCCACTTGTACTTCACACTTCATAGCTGTCTCCATTTTCTATGGGACACTAATATTCATGTACTTGCAGCCCAGCTCCAGTCACTCTATGGACACTGACAAAATTGCATCCGTATTCTACACCATGATCATCCCCATGTTGAACCCTCTGGTCTATAGTGTAAGGAACAAAGAGGTGAAGAATGCATTCACAAAGATTATATTGAGGTCAAAATAATGTTTACAGCTCCTCTTTTCCCTTTTGAGGATGCAAAACACATGTATTCATTCCTTTAACCTTAACTTTATATTGAATCTCTTTTTCCTACCCCACACTGAATACAAGAAATTAAAGTGATGTCTTTTGCTTTACAATAGTGTGCTGGCTATCAAAAAAGTAACATCTTATTCAGAGGAGTAAAGCATATACAAAATTTCTATGATAACTTTTGGTCAGCTTGTGAAAAATAAACTGAGTATATTATCATATTCAATCCTTTTCCATATAATATTATTTCTGTTACAATTTGTTATTACAAATCTATGTAATCAGGTGAATGAAAAGCCCATTAAAAAGATACTCATAATTTTCTTGTAAAGACTTATATGGATGTATGTCAGAATTTTTGCAGTAAATTACAACATGGATTTGTTATCTGTCTAAGTTTATTTTCAGTTAATTGTGCTCATTTCATAGGGGTATCCAGATGATCTTAGCAAACATTTTGTGGTTATTTAATGACTAGAATATGAGGTTGTATTTAAAACATACTTGAAACAAGTTGACTGAATTAAAAAATGCCAATACTTATCACCTTCCTTCTTACAAAGGATCACCTGGATCAAGCCAAAAGCAATGGAAAAAAGAGATACCTCCATCTTTAAATGAGTTATTGAGTGAGATTTATCACCCACTTCCTTCTTCCTTACCCTTTCATTTTTTCAGTCTCCCACATATATACTAATTACATTTTCCCTTCATCATTATCAGGTACTTGAGCTCAAGTGGAACCATTCAGCTCCTTCTTGGCTCATCATTTTAATATTGATTTAATACTAGTCTTCTATCTTCCTTCTATCTTCTAATCTCAAGAACTTATTGTAAAAATAATCTGTGACAGTTCAGAAATGATTCAGTGGATAAATTGTTTGCTGTACAAACATATGGTCATGAGTTAGATCTCCAGAACCTATGTGAAAACTGGGCACAGTTTCATGTGTCTGTAATCCTGGCACTGCTGTAGTCTTCAGCAGAAGTGGCTGTTACCTTAACACAGAAACTATTAAAGACATGAAGATTGGTTGCATACTGTTGCATATTCATGGCAGAAATATAGATTAATATAAGCACTCTGTATACTTATAGAGAGCATCCTATGCCATGATGTTCTGTAAAAATTCAAAAGATATTAAAAGAGCAACAAACCATGGCACTACACAGTCCCTGCAGTGATATTCAGAATACACTGGGAATGCAATTTTAACCTAAGTGTTCTCCCCTGATTGCAGAACAAAGAGAATATAGTACTCAAATAACATATATAACATACTGACCCATAAAATATCTATTATTTATAGCAACAATATAATATACTAGAGATCATTAGGTTTAATTAGGGATGGGACAAATAGAACAGAGAAGACATATTAGCTAACCAGGAAAGAAGCCCAGAGGGCCAGAAGAATGAATGGATATATGCAGTCTTACGGGGTGAGACACAGGGAGTACCCTCTAGAAAGTACCTGTGATCTAGAAGGTGATAGACTCTCAAGACTCAATGTGGGGGAGGGAACCTTAGCCAAAATGCCCAGCAATGGAGAGAGGGAACTAGAAGAGTCCATCTGCAGTAGATAGACGGGCCTCAAGTGGAAGGAAAGGATTACCAACTCACAGTCATGATTTTTGACCCAGAATTGTTCCTGTCTAAAAGAACTGCAGTGACAAAAATATCGAAGAGACTGAAGGAATTGTAGTCCAGGGACCAGACCAACTTGAAATTCATCTTGTGTGTGTGTGTGTGTTTGTGTGTGTGTAAGGTTGGGTAGGGGAGACTGTATCAAGGCTTAACACTATTACTAATGCTATGATGTGCTTACATACAGGAGTCTAGAATGGTTGTCTACCCTGAGATGGTATGCTGAGAGGCCCAACTAGCAGCTGACTGAGACAGATACAGATACTAACACCCAATCATTGGGCTGAAGACCAGGACCCCTATGGTTGAATTAGAGGAAGGACTGAAGAAGCTGAATTGGAAGGCAACCCCATAAGAATACCAGCAGCCTCAAATAATTTGGATGACTGGGGGCTCCCAGAGACTGAGTCACCAACCAGATAGCACACATGGGCTAGTCTGAGGCCCCCAGCTCATACATAGCAGAGGGCTGCCTGGTCTGTTCTCAGTGAGAGATGTGCTTAATTCTTGAGAAACTTATGGCCCCAGATAACGGAGGAGGTGCTTTGCAGCGGGAGTGTGGGGGAGCAACCTCTAAGAGGCAAAGGGGAGGAGGAATTGGATGAGGAACTGAGGAAGGGCAGGCAGAGTGGGCAATGGCTAGAATGCAAATAAACAAAAAGTCACTTTAAAACTTACACTTTTTTGAAATTCTTTTTGAGGTTTTTATTTTAGATAGTAGAATATAATTACATCATTTATCCCTCACCTTTTTCCTTCATCTAAACTCTCCAATATACCCTTCCACACTATGTATTGATTTTATAGCCCATTTTACCACTAATTGTTATTGCTAGCATACATGTACATCTATATGCATATATATTCCTAAATATAACCAGAGCTTCAAATTGTTTTGTTTACCCCTCTGGAAATGTACTTATCTTCCAGCTTTTCTCAGTTGCCTATAGGACTTTAGGTAGCCATGAGGCCTTACGGGTTTTTCCCTATTCACTTTGTCATATTCATTGGTCAGTAATGTTTGTAGAACTTTATGGATATAATTTCTGAGTCTCATAGCAAACTCCTCGATCCTCTCTGGCCCTTACAGTGAGTGATTCCACATCCTCTTCAGCCATGTTCCATTAGACTTACATGCATGAATATTTTGCAGATGTTTCTATTGGGACTGGGCATAATAAATCTGCATTTGATTTATTACAGATTTTTGGCTCCATTGGAAGAGATTGAGGACAATTAGCAGGATATAAAGGATCTCATGTCAATAATGGTTAATGCAGAGTATCTTTATTGAAGAGAGAAGTTAGGGAGAAAGATGGGTAAAATTACATTATGTCTGAGAAAGTCATAAGGAACTATACTAGTAACTATTTAACTAAACAGACTGTATAAAAAATATATATTTAATTGTTTTCTCATATCAGTTGGCAATAGTTCTGCCAAGAGTAAAGACCACACAACAAAAACATTAATACCAGAAATGAGAAACTGTCTTTTGAGTTGTTGGACAGTAATGTTCAGGAGATTCCCAAAACTGACAGAAAATGCTAGTGCCTTTCATTGCTCCCCAGAGAACGAAGGCAAGTCACTATTGCTGAAGATAACATGCAATTCAGAAATAGAGTCCATAATCCTCTGAGATTTAACTGACTTTTATGTTCCCCACACTCAGGACTAGCTTCCATGGTACCAGAAGACACCACACAAGTTTCTAAAGGATAGAGACAATGAACAGTCCTACTGAGGTCTGTCTATGGACCATATCAACCATCATCATTGCTTAATAACCCTCAGGATGCAACAGTGGTAAAAATATTTTGGCAGTAACCAACAGCTCTAATTCGTCTTAAGACCCACTGAACAAGAAGGATACAATGCCTTATATTGAAAAAATATGTAACCACTTACTGCTTGTTAAGTTATGGTTATTGGAAATGAATATAAAACTTCTAATTTACTAAATTAATATAATTCCTAACAACAATATAAAAATATGTTCTTATACCCACAGGTAAATATATAAACCTATTTACATTTGTTTATTTGTCTATTTGCTTATAAGCCATTGAGAACAACTAATGTAAAAGTAAGATGCTTAAGACTGTAAATATCCGGACTGGTGAGATGGCTCAGGGGGTAAGAGCACCTGACTGCTCTTTCGAAGGTGATGAGTTCAAATCCCAACAACCACATGGTGGCTTACAACCACCCATAATGAGATCTGACGCCCTCCTCTGGTGTGTCTGAAGTAGGCTTCAGCGTACTTATGAATAATAATAATAATAATAATAATAATAATAATAATAATAATCATCATCATCATCGAATCCTTGGAACGGAGAGAGCAAGTGGGACTGACCGGAGCTAGTGGGGCCAACTGGAGCAAGCGGGGCTGGCTGGAGCGAGCGGGCCAGCCAGAGCCAGCCTGGCAGACCAGAGCAAGCAAGGTTGACAGGAACGAGGGGAAAAAATAGATTGTAGATATCCTGTGTTGTTTAAATAGTAAAATCTTAAAAGCTGTTGAGTTACAAAAGTCACAATACAGATTTTGGAATGTTGTCTTATGAGTTACTAGTCAGAGAGTCTGTGGAAGCCCTTAAAACAATACATACTTTTGTTATTCTTCTGTTACCCAGTATAAATATTTGATAATTTTATAACCAAAGGCAATATTAAAATTTGTTGCAAGATATAAAGAAATTGTCCTGTAACTGAACATTCACAGTTCTAGAAGGTGCCAGAAGGTGCTACAAGTGCTGTTGTGAGAATAAAGTTTTCAATGGTCTTCCCTCGCTGTGAACCTTATGTGAAACACATAACTTATTGTGAACTACAATACTAACCTCCCAGGCAATATGGATCATTATGAGAGCGACTAACAGAACTCTTCATTTGAGGCCTAGTCTATAAGAGGGAATTTATAGATAGTACTACCGGTAAAAAAGAAAAAAAAAAATGACTGAGGAGGTCTTATATCCTGAGATGGAGCAGGGGAGGTTATTAGCTAAATTGACAGGGTGACACACCACTTTCTGAATATTTATATTTACATTAGTAAAAAGGCACTATACCTCAGCTTTAACAATAGAAAAATGCTACTCTCAGCTTTATTTAGAGAATTTCCTTTTTGCTGTGAATGGTGATGAATATAGACATTTATGGCTGCTCAAGGTGCTGAGAGATTTTAGATTATGACACAGCAATTGAAATTATGATCTTTCAGAAACTTCTGCTTTCTAGACTCTTTTGTACTGAACTAAGCCTGTCAAAGCCACTTATGCCAAGAGGAGGGGCTCACCGAGCTCTACATGTCCATGAACTGTCAGCCATTGCTAGATTATGGCTGAGACAGAATCATATTCTTCAGTTGTGTACATGCTGGTGAGTCCATCAGGCAATAAGACATAGTTGAAAACCTCAGGCAGGTCATGTGTGTAGTTCTGGCTAACTTAATGAATCCCCAAAGTCAAGGATGGAAGTTGGGGGCCTCATATCACCTGGTGTATGCTGCCTGATTGGTGGTCCATTATCTGAGAGATCTTAGGGGTCCAGGTTAATTGATAGTGCTGGTCCTCCTACAGGGTTACCCTCCTCCTCAGCTTCTCCCAACTTTTCCCTAATTCAACAATAGGGGTCAGCTGCTTCTGTCCATTGGTTGGGTGCAAGTATATACATCTCACTGTTTCAGCTGCTTGTTGGGTCTTTCAGAAGGCAGTCATTATAGGTCCCTTTTTGTGAGAGCTTCATAGTTTCAGTAATATTGTCAGGCTTTGGGGCCTCTCCTTGAACTGGATTCCACTTTGGGCCTGTCACTGGACCTCCTTTTCCTCAAGCTCCCCATCATTTCTGTCCCTGTAGGTTTTTCAGTCAGGAACAATTATGAGTCAGTGTTTTGACTGTAGGATGACAACCCCTTCCCTCACTTGGTGCCCTGTCTTACCTTTGTAGGTGAACTCTATACGTTCCCTCTTCCCACTGTAGGACATTTCATCTAAGGTTCCTCCCCTTGGGTCCTGAGAGTCTCTCATCTTTCAGGTCTCTGGTACATTCTGGAGGGTGCCCCCCTCCAACCCTCTACCTTCTGAGATTGCCTATTTCTATTCCTTCTTCTGGCTTTCAGGGTGTCAGCTCTTTTCCCCTACTCAATACCAGATCATGTTCCCCTCTTTCCCCCACTGTCCCCTTTTCCTTTAAGTTTTCTCCCTCCCACCCCCTTGTGGTTGTTTCTTCTCCCTCTTAAGTGAGACTGAGGCATCCTCACTTGGGCACATCAGCCTGTTGACCCTTTTTGAATTCTGTGGACGGTATCTTGAGTATTCTCTACATACTTTTTTTTTTTTTTTTTGGCTAATATCCACTTATTAGTGAGTGCATACCATGTATGTCTTTTTGGTTCTGAGTTACATCACTCAGGATGATATATTCTAGTTTCATCCAAATACCTTCAAAACTTGGGATATCCTCGTTCTTAATAGCTGAGTAGTATTCCATTGCATAAATGAACCAAATTTTCTGTAGAAGAAGAAGAAGAAGAAGA
>LR750744.1:35753-141024 GCA_902729485.2 Mus minutoides
TTTTTTTGGCTAATATCCACTTATTAGTGAGTGCATACCATGTATGTCTTTTTGGTTCTGAGTTACATCACTCAGGATGATATATTCTAGTTTCATCCAAATACCTTCAAAACTTGGGATATCCTCGTTCTTAATAGCTGAGTAGTATTCCATTGCATAAATGAACCAAATTTTCTGTAGAAGAAGAAGAAGAAGAAGAAGAAGAAGAAGAAGAAGAAGAAGAAGAAGAAGAAGAAGAAGAAGAAGAAGACAGGTGTAGATGGGCATGGTGGTGCACACCTTTAGTCCCAGCACTTGGAAGGCAGAGGCATGCAAATTTCTGAGTTTGAGGCCAGCCTGGTGAGCCAGAGTGAGTTCCAGGACAGCCAGGGCTACACAGAAAAACCCTGTCTTGAAGAAAAAAACATGAAGAAGAAGAAGAAGAAGAAGAAGAAGAAGAAGAAGAAGAAGAAGAAGAAGAAGAAGAAGAAGAAGAAGAAAAAGAAGACAGGTGTAATTGTGGTATATTACCTGCCCTTTTTCCCTTACTGATTTTGATATTCTTTTTGTTGTTGGTCTGTATTGTGGGGGCCCGACCAGCAGTAACCCCTACATTCACAGACTTGAGTTCCCTGGATGGAACAGTCTGGAGCTGTAATGAGATAGGGGAAGGGGAAAAGAATGTGGCCAAGGATGGGGTTCTGCTCAAGGCAACTGTTTATTGAATCAAAAGCACTGGGGGAAAAAGAGGGGAAGCCCGCCCCCAGTCTTCTGCACATGCATTCTGGAGTTTGGCGGGAAATCTGAGATATCATGAGATCTCGCAGGTTTGTGCAGGTGGGCTGGGCGGAGCCGGGTGACCTGGAAGATGTGCAGAACCTGGCTGTAGGGGTCCTGGGCTCTCTTAGCCTAGTTAACAAGACAATGGATGCCATTGGGTGCAGCACTGCTCATGGAAGATGGGTGGGGAAATGGATGCTGAATTATATTGTTGAGGATTCACAGGTCTACTGTAGGTGGTCAGAGATGTGTGTGTGGGCAGAAGGATGAAGGTTCCCATGGGGTAGTGGGCTGCTCAGGTCAGGGTGGTTTTGCTTCAGAGGATTCAGCAAGTAGGAAAGTAGTTCCCATGGTTCTTGATGATAAATCCTTCATTATTCTAAGAATTATTTTCTTATAAGTGTTTCATGATGTTTTGTGAGGATATATTTTACATTCTGTGGTGTCCTTATAATGTGTGTGTGTGTGTTTGTGTGTGTATTTGTGTGTGTCTATAATCCATGTTGGTATGTATATGATGTTGATTGGGATAGGTTTTCTCATTTTACAAATTTCCATTTTAGAACATATTTTAAATTGCTTTGTGATCATGTCCACTTGAAAGCACATATCTATCTCTTGTTGGCAGAAATTATTCCCAGAATTGAAATGTAATAGTAGTACATGTGGGCATTAAAGAAGAAAATTATTTTTTATAGAAGGAGGATTGCTGGAAGAAGGAATGGTGCCAGGACGAAGAGTTGTAAGGGGATACAATATTGGACTGAGGGAAGTGAACTAGCAAGAACAAAGGTATAAATGCTATACTGATGCTTATGACTTTTCCGTTAATTTCAAATAAATACTGAATCCCTTTTTAAAGTTAATTTCTTGAAATATGTTTCAGTATGGCCTCAAATGAAAGTAAAATAAAAAGAATAATTGCAGATTTTAGGTTCCAAAACCAATTAATTGCATACAAAGCAAAAAGATGTGTGCATATTAGAGTAACCAATGAGCTTCCCATGGGTTATTTAATTGCTTCCTCTCACAATGTAGGAATGATACTGCAGATAGACTCCTGGAGGAATTCTCTAGAACATGTCAGGTCCATATAATTTGCTCCATATTTGCACACAGTAGACTCTGAAAATAATATACAACTCCATAACACAGCCTTGAAGAAATAAACTTTATACCATGCTTCATTCATACTGTTTTTATTTAAGTGATAATAATTAACCATAAAGCTTTCTTACTTGAAGTTAGCTAGGAGCCTCAAGCAAGGTGAGAGAAATTAATAATAATGATAATAATATTAATAATAATAAACACATTATGTTGGTATGCTTTAATACTGGTGACATCTTTTTTAGATTTTCAGTAATGTCTCCTTTTCAGGCTTTATAGCTGTAATCTGCAAAATATATTGCAATTATGAGATTACCTACAGAGCAGAAAAAAAATAATTATCAATTTGAACACTGATCCATGTTATTGCTCTTCCCTTACTTTTCTTTGCGCAGACTTAGAGTTATTTGAATACAGCTTGAGTGAGTTTTTGTCTGTAGTCACACTTAGGCCACATTCCATTGAGTTTATATCAGACTGATTGACTTGGGTGAATTAACCTTTCTTTTCAAGCCAAGTGGTAAGAGTCACTATACAGTAAAAAGTATAATTCATGTCAATACATGTGAAGATGTATCCACTGTAACTTATTAAACTTATTAAAATATTATTTTTAGTAGTATCTGAAAACTAAGTTCTAACTGAGGTGTGTACATAGAGACTTTTCACCTAAGGTATTTTAGTAGATGGTTCATATGTCACATGCACAGCTAAGAATAAGTAGGCAGAAGAACAGCAAAATATTAGTTAATGCTATACATTTAAATTTTGTTCATTTATCATAGGAGGTTAAAAATAAACAGTCAATATGAAGCATGTTAATAATGAAGACAGGAATATTATTTTCAAATGATAAAATTTTTCTAAGTACTTTAACAAGTTAAGATTTTGCCTTATCCTTTTCTTTAAAATCATAGATCTTTCTTGGCTAGAAGCACTTAAAATAGATATCATCTTGAGGATCTTCACTCTTCATATAGGTATATGACTACTTCCTGTTCTCTGCCATCTGGTTCTGAATCTAATATTTTTCCCTTGGTACCTTTAAAAAATATCCTTGCATGCATTGTATCAACAATAGCACAATGTCTGTTGGGCAAAAGAATGTTTATAGAACAAGGGTAAAGAGTTATCTGATAAGTGATCTTGGATAGAATTAGCCTTTATTGCTGAATAAAGACTCTATCTAGGCAAATAACAGTGGCCACCATATTGACTATTTCAGATGTTGTTCAACAGATTTTGTTCTTAAATATTACTTTGTATTATATTTGGAATTTTATCTTTGCTTACCATTTACTGAAATCTTGTAACTTCTTTTTCAAATTTTTATTTCCTTTGCTGAAGTAATATTTACTTTACTTTTGCTCTAATGTGTTTTTTAAAATACAAATTAAGGGATCATCACTTACACTTTGTTGTGGTAATTAAAGTGTGGGGCTTTTATTTTATTGTGATTATAAAAGAATTGTAATTTTCTTGCTTGAACAAAAGAAGAGACAAGAAGTGGAATCTGCTTAAATCAGTACTTAGTAGGTGGCTGATATGAAAATCTCACACGTTATTAAGTTCAGAAATGAGATGGTAGAAAAGTTTTTGATATATTGTTTTCCAGTAACTCAAAACTTCATTAACACATGAACAAAAATACTTTTATTTAAAATTTTTGTCCAAAACGTTTCTCCCCTGTCCTATTTTCTCCCAGATCTTTCCTACACACAGGAATTTTATGTGTCATCCCTTCCCCTTGAAAATACACACACACACACACACACACACACACACACACACACACACACACACACCCATGAACACACTCACAAACACGCAAATAGCCATGAAAAATTTTAAAAGAGAAATAATGCTCCAAATGCAACAACTAAATAAAAAGTCTATTAAAATCATGACATTTATTTTATGTAGGCCAACTACTCATGGGCTTGGGACCTCGGCTGCAATGTGTTTGATATACCAATGAGTCTGAGACTGGATTGGAGAAAAGTGTTTCCACTTTTATCAGAGTATATCTATTGAAGATTACTTCTTGGTTATGTGTATCCACTTCACTATCAGAGTTTGTCATCCCTTCTGACTTGAAGTTCTATAAGGTCTTGTAAATTACCATAGTGTTCATATATTCATATTTATATAAGTCCTATTATATCAGGAAGACCCTCTCTCCTTGTAGTCATCCATCCTTCTTGTTCTTACATTCTTCCCACATTATTTTCCACATAGTACCCTGAAACTGGTAGAATTATTTTAGATAAAAGCTTTTCATTGAGAAGGAGGTGTTCCAAAGTCTCTTATGCTCTGCGCATTGATAGACACTAATTTCTTTTTTAAAATTAATTAGCTATTTTATTTATTTACATTTCAAATGTTGGCTCCCTTCCCTGTCTCCCTTCTACAAACCCATCATCTCCTTCTCTATCCCTTTGCCTCTAGAGGGTGTTCTACAACCTACCCATCCAACTGCTTTAGTATCCTCATATGCTGAGGCAACAAGCCTCCACAGGACCAAAGGCCTCCCGTCTTGAGCGGTTCCCAGGACCAAATACAGATGACATTAGCAGAAATCCCAACAAAAGGGAGATAGAATCTGAAGAGACCACCTCTAGTAGATACATGGGCCTCAGTTGAGGGATGTGGCCACTCATCCATCTCTAAAAGTTTAACTCAGAATTGTTCTTTTGTAAAGAATATACAGGACTAAAAATGGAGCAGACTGAAGGAAAGGCAATCTTTTAAGATGCATAAATTATTTATCAAAATTTCCGTATTTAGAAGCATGTGATCCTATATGTAACTAGCACATGAAATTCACATCAATGTTCAGGATATTGTAGAGATTCTTTACAATCAAGTTACTCCAGTGACTGTCTATATATTTTTGTTTATCTTCCTCAATTTTCAGTTTGTTAACATACTATTCATTCCTTAATCAATATTGCAGAGCATTACCTATTTGTTAGATGCCACCATTGAAGAACTGGACAGAAGTGACACACTTTCTCCTGCTGGGACTCACTGATGATCCAGGCCTGCAGCTTCCCCTCTTCATCATCTTTCTCCTCATCTACATATTCACCCTGGTAGGGAACCTGGGGATGATCCTGCTGATTCTCTTGGACTCTCAGCTCCACACTCCCATGTACTTTTTCCTTGGTAACTTGTCTCTAGTTGATATTTTTTACTCTTCAGCTATCACACCAAAAGTCATGGCTGGGCTTCTATTGGGAGACAAGATCATATCCTACAATAACTGTGCTGCTCAGATGTTTGTTTTTGCAGCCTTTGCTACTGTGGAAAATTACCTGTTGGCCTCAATGGCCTATGATCGCTATGCAGCAGTATGTAAACCCCTACACTATGCTACCACCATGACTCCAAGTGTATGTATGTGTCTCATCATGGGTTGCTATGCTCTTGGTTTCCTGAGTGTCTCAGTTTACCTCGGAGATACATTCAGTCTCTCTTTCTGTAAGTCTAATGTGGTCCATCATTTTTTTTGTGATATGCCAGCACTCATGGCTCTCTCCTGCTCTGATAGGCATATCAATGAGCTAGTACTTATTTATCTAGCCAGCTTCACTCTCTTCTTTGCTCTCACAATAATATTAGTATCATATATTATAATTTTTATCACAATCTTAAACATGCATACAGGAGCAGGACTTCAGAAGGCTATTTCTACCTGTGCATCCCACTTTACTGCTGTTTTTATTTTCTATGGAACAACAATCTTTATGTATTTGCAGCCAAGCTCTAGACATGACATGGACACTGACAAAATTGTGTCTGTCTTCTACACCATGGTCATTCCCATGCTGAACCCTTTAGTTTACAGCCTGAGAAACAAAGAAGTCAAGAGTGCTTTCATGAAATGGGTTCTGAAAGACAAATAATCATTATGATAATAATTTTCAATATTTTGTGATGTAATATTAAAATTTTTTTAAAAAACAATATTTTATTAGAAGTTTACTTCATTTACATTTCTCTTTTTCAATTTTTTATTAGATATTTTCTTCATTTACATTTCAAATGCTATCCCAAAAGTCCCCTATACCCTCCCCCTGCCCTGCTCCCCTACCCACTCACTCCCCACTTCTTGGCCCTGGTGTTCCCCATAATATTAAAATTCTTATGACATCTTCTGCATATACTAGATTATATTTTAAGCTTATACTAGTTCATGATGTGAGTGCTTATTTTTGCCTATGATTATCATTTTTGTCCTGCAAAGAAAGGAACAGTATATTTAGAAGCTTAATATGGGAGTTACGATAATTTTGAATTTTTGTGTTTGATTTGTCAAAAATATTTTTATCATTATTGATTCAATAAATTATTTTATTTTAACTTTTTTATTTTATACTGTGATACTTAATAATCATTGTCATTTTACTGATAAGATTTTTGATTCCACATTGAAATACTCCTCTGGGGATGTTCATTTTGGTGAATCTATATTTGCTGTGTTTTGTTGAAGCATCCATTAGAATTTATCACAAATCTTTAGCTTATTTTCCCTTTATATTCAGATATTAACATGGGCTATGTATTGATAAAATTTCCCATTAAAATTGTCTTTTCCATATATTATGTTTATTTGAATGGTTTTCATTGCTAACTTCTCAATTTTTACACTTTTTTTTTCTCTTTTCTGATGTTAGTTTTGTCCATATTCTCAGTAACTACATTTAGCAAATATCTTGATGTTATGGGACTTTGTATAATTTTTTATATGGGGAAAATCTTAAGTTTCTTGTGATTTAATCACTCAAGTGTAAAAGCTAATACTGCAGATCCAAAGGCCATCGTGGGTGTATGACCAGGAAAAAAAACCAAAACAAAAAACCTTCACTTAGTGTTTATTGACAAGGATAGGAAAAATGGTTTCAATATATCTGCAAGCTCAGAACCTGAATATGTGTTATTTACTAGAACAATGCAACCATAGCTCACAGAGTAGCTGTAATTTGAATCAACATTTGATTAAGTAAACCTAATAATTTTCTTTTAAATTTCTAGAGCCACTGTTTTACTTTAGAGGCTAAGATGATGATCTAAATAGTACACAGTGAAATTACATATGCACTCTTCCTTTAAGATCTCAATAGGGGCACCAACTTCTGAAAACTTCCATGACTATTATACTGCTTTTGGCTCAGTTTTTACCAAATAAATGTAGTTCTAGTAACTTCTCCTAAATCTTTACCATCATTTTCCAATGGCTCTTTAAGGGCTATATTAATAGGTTCATTTGTGCTATCTGTTAAGTGTAACCTTTTAAAACATGTAGTTTGGAACTTAGGAAATAAGCATTGGATGAGTTGGTGACTTTGGATTCTTTAGGATGCAACACTAGGACATGTTTTCCACGATCTCCTGACCTCAGAAAGCTTATACTTAACTAGTGAAGCATGATGAAAATTTTATTTTAAATTAGTCTCAATTGAGAGAAACTACCAATTGTTCCTCCAAATTCTACATAACTCTAAAATGTATTTATCAATTACACTTTAAAAAATAATCTTTTTTTACACTCCACATTTTATCCACTTCCCAGTCCACCTTCTGACTGTTCTACATCCCATACCCCCTCCCACCCATTCCATGAGGGTATCACCACACTGCACCCACCACACCTCCAGACCTCCCCACTCCCTGAGGCCTGTGGTCTCTTGAGGGTTAGGTGCATCTTCTCTGACTGAACCCAGATTTGGCAGTCTTCTGCTGCATATGTGTTGGCTGC
The DNA here is from genome assembly GCA_902729485.2 of Mus minutoides. NCBI lineage: Eukaryota > Metazoa > Chordata > Mammalia > Rodentia > Muridae > Mus > Mus minutoides. Next base: position 43,384 of record LR750744.1, read on the forward strand.
CCCCTATCAGCTGTTGTATACTGCCTTGTTGGTGGTCCAGTGTCTGAGAGATCTCAGGGGTCAGTTTAATTGAGATTGCTGGTTCTCCTACAGAGTCACCCTCCTTCTTCAGCTTAGCATAACTCTAACCAAATAATTGAGATATCTGTATGACAGAATTTCAAGTCTCTGAAGAAAGAACTTGAAGATGTAGAAAATGGAAAGATCTCCCATGCTCATGGATTGGTAGGATTAACATATAAAAATTGCTATCCTACCAAGTGTTCAATATAATCTCCATCAAAATTCCAGCATAATTCTACAAAGACATGGAAGAGAAATTCTTAATTTCATATGGAAAAACAAACAAAGAAAAACTCAGGAAAGTGAAAATTTTTTATTGGATATTTTATGAATTTACATCAAATATATCACCTTTCCTGGTTTCCCCTCCTGAACGTCCCTATTCTGTCCTCCCTCTCCCTGCTTCTATGAGGGTGCTCCCTCTCTTTCCTAGCCACTCCCACCTCACCACCCTGGCATTCCCCTACACTTGTGAATTGAGCCATCACAGGACCAAGGGCCTCTCCTATTGATGCAAGACAACACCATCCTCAGCTACATATGTGGCTGGAGCCATGTGTCCCTCTACATGTACCTTTTGGTTGGTGGCTCAGTCCCTGGGAGATCTGGAGCTATCTAGTTGGTTGATATTGTTGTTCTTCCTATGGTGTTGTAAAGCCATTCATCTCCTTCAGTCCTTTCGCTAACTCCTCCACTGGAGCCCCATGCTGGTCCAAGTGTTGGCTGTGACCATCCACCTCTGTATTTACAAACCCTGGCAGAGCTTCTCAGCAGATAGCCATAAAAGGCTCTTGTCAGCAAATACTTCTTAGTATCCCCAATAGTGTCTGGGTTTGGTGTTTGTATATGAGATGGATCCTCATGTGGGGCAGTCTCTGGAATCAGTTTCTGCTTCACACTTAGTTCTTATAATCCTTTAGAAAGGAGCAACTCTGTCTCAAAAATTTGGAGATGAGTGGGTGGCCCCATAATCCAACTGGGGGCCTTGCCTAGAGTCTTGATATGGTCTCTACATGTTCTCCCTCCCCTTTGTTGGTCATTGCAGATAAACTCATTGCCTTTTTTGACCTTGGATCCTCTTGCTTTTCTGACATTTGGGACATTTGTATATGTGATCCTGTACCCCCTTTCCCCTTCCTCCTCCTTAGTTCCTCCAACCTAACTCACACCCTCTTTCTTTTTTGATTATTTTGTTCCTCCCTTTAAAAATCTAAAGCATTCACAATTTGGTCTTCCATCTTCTTGATCATCATATGATCTGTGAATTGTATCTTGGGTATTCCAAACTTCTGGGCACATATACACTTATACACTTCTCAGTGAGTACATATCATGTGTGTACTTTGGTGAAAGGATTACCTCACTCAGGGAAATATTTTCTAGTTCTATCCATTTGTCTAAGAGTTTCAGGAAGTCATTGTTTTTTAATAGCTGAGTAGTACTCAATTGTGTAAATACAACACAATTTCTGTATCTGTTCCTCTGTTGAGGGCATCTGGGTTCTTTCCAGCTTCTAGATACTATAAATAAGGCTGCTATGAACATAGTAGAGCATGCATCCATGTTATATTTTGGAGCATTTTTTGGGTAAATGCCCAGGACTGGTATAGCTGTGTCCTCAGGTAGCACTATGTCCAATTTTCTGTGGAACAGCCAAGATATTTTCCAGAGTGATTGTACCAGGTTGCAATCCCACCAGCAATGGAGGAGTGATCCTCTTTCTCCACATCCTCACCAGCATCTGCTGTCACCTGAGTTTTGAATTTAGCCAATATAAGTGATGTGAAGTAGAATTACAGGGTTGCTTTGATTTGCATTTTCCTGATGATTACAGACGTTGAACATTTCTTTAGTTGCTTCTCGGCCATTCAACATTCTTCAGTTGAGAATTCTTTGTTTAGCTCTGTCCCCCATTTTTAATAGGGTTGTTTGATTCTCTGGAGTCTAACTTCTTGAGTTCTTTATATATATTGCATATTAGCACTTCATTGGATATAGGGTTGGTAAAGATCTTTTCCCAATCTGTTCATTGCTGTTTTCTCCTATTGACAGTGTCCTTTGCCCTAAACAAACTTTGCAATTTTATGAGATCCCATTTGTCTATTTTTGACCTTAGAGCATAAGCTATTGGTGTTCTGTTCGGGAAAATTTCCCTGTGCCAATGTGTTCAAGGCTCTTCACCTTTTTATCTTCTACTAGTTTCCATGTATCTGGTTTTATGTGGGAATCCTTAATTGACTAGGACTTCAGTTTGTGTACAAGTAGATCAGAATAGATTGATTTGCACTATTTTACATACTGCCAGTTGAACCAGCACCATTTGTTGAAAATGCTGTCTTTTTTTCACTGGATGATTTTAACTCCTTTGTCAAAGATCAAGTGATCATAGGTGTGGGGGTTCATTTCTGGTTCTTCAATTATCTTTTATTCATCTACCTTCTGGCTCTGTACTAGTACCATGTAGTTTCCCCCCCCCCCCCCACAACTGCTAGGCAGTACAGCTTGAGGTCTGGGACAGTGATTTCCCCAGAAGTTCTTTTATTGTTGAGAATAGTTTTCACTATCCTGGGTTTTCGGTTATTCCAGATGAATTTGAGAATTGAGTGGGAATTTTGATGGTGATTGCATTGAATCTGTAGACTGCTTTCAGCAAGATGGCAATTTTTTCTATATTAATCCTGCCAATACCTGAGCATGGTAAATTTTTTCCATCTTCTGAAATCTTTTTTGAATTTGTTCTTCAGGGACTTGAAGTTCTTTTCATACACATCATTCACTTGCTTGGTGAGAGTCACAGCAAAGTATTTAATATTATGTATGACTATTATGAAGGGTGTCATTTTCCTAATTTCTTTCTCAGCCTGTTTATCCTCTGAGTATTTGAAGGCTACTTATTTGTTTAATTTAATTTTATATCTAGTCACTTTGCTGATATTGTTTATCAGTTGTAGTTCTGTGGTGGAAGTTTTGGAGTCATTAAGTATACTATCATATCACCTGCAAATAGTGATATTTTTTATTTCTTCCTTTCCAAATTTTATCTCTTTGTCCTCCTTTTGTTGTCTAATTGCTCTGGCTAGGACTTCAATTACTATATTTAGTAGGTAGGGAGAGAGTGGGCAGCCTTGGCTAGTCCCTGATTTTAGGGGGATTGTTTCAAGTTTCTCTCCATCTAGTTTGATGTTGGCAATTGGTTTCCTGTATATTGCTTTTACTCTGTCTAGGTATGGGCCTTGAATTCCTAATCTTTCCAAGACTTGGGGTGTTGAATTTTGTCAATTTTTTTCTTATTGTCTAATGAGATGATCATGTGAGTTTTTCCTTTAGTTTGTTTATATAGTGAATGACATTGATGCATTTTTGTATATTGAACTATCCATGTATCCCTAATATGAAGCCTATTGATCATGTTGAATGATAGTTTTGATGTGTTCTTGGATTCTGTTTGTGAGAATTTTATTAAGTATATTTACATCAATTTTCATAAGGGTAATTGGTCTGAATTTCTCTTTCTTTGTTGGGTCTTTATGTGGTTTAGGCATAAGTGTTATTGTGGCTTCATAGAGCCAACTGGGTAATGTCCTTTCTGTTTTTATTTTGTGAAATATTTTGAAGAGTATTGGTAATAGGTCTTCTTTGAAGGTCTGATAGAATTCTTCACTGAACGCATCTGTTCCTGGGAATTTTTTTGTTTGTTTGGGAGACTTTTAATGACGCTTCTATTTCTTTAGGGACTATGCCACTGTTTAGATCATTTATCTGATCCTGATTTAACTTTGGTACCTGGTTATCTGTCTGGAAAATCATCCATCTCATCTAGATTTTCCAGTTTTGTTTTGTATATGCTTTTGTACTAGGACCTGATGTCTCTTCAGATTACCTCAGTTCTGTTGTTATGTCCCCCACCTCATTTCTGATTTAGTTAATTTGGATACTATCTCTCTGCTCCCTTGTTAGTCTGGATAAAGGTTTATCTATCTTGTTGATTTTCTCAAAGAACCAGTTGCTGGTTGGGTTGATTCTTTGTATAGTTCCTTTTGTTTCTACTTTGTTGATTTCAGCCTTGAGTTTGATCATGTCCTGTTGTCTATTCCTGTAGGGTGTATTTGCTTCTTTTTGTTCTATAGCTTTCAGGTGTACTGTTAAACTGCTAGTGTATACTCTTCCCAGTATCTTTTTGGAGACTCTCATAGCTATGTGTTTTCCTCTTAGCACTGTTTTCATTGTGTCCCATTATTTTGAGTATGTTGTGCCTTCTTTTTCATTGAATTCTAAAAAGGCTTCCTTCCTTCCTTCCTTCCTTCCTTCCTTCCTTCCTTCCTTCCTTCCTTGCTTCCTTCCTTCCTTCTTTCCTGCCTGCCTGCCTGCCTGCCTTCCACTTTCTCTCTCTCTCTCTCTCTCTCTCTCTCTCTCTCTCTCTCTCTCTTTCTCTTTACCAAGATAGAGTACTGTGTTCTTCAGCTTCCATGTATATGTGGGCTTTTTATTGTTGTTGTTACTGAAGACCAGTCTTAGATTGTGGTGAACTGATAAGATGGATGGTATTATTTCAATATTCTTGTATCTGTTGAGGCCTGTTTTGTGACCGACTATATGGTCAATTTTGGAGAAACTACCATGAGGTGCCAAGAAGAAGGCATAGTCTCTTCTTTTATGATGAAAAGTTTTATAGATATCTGTTAAATCCATTTGGTTCATAACTTCTGTTAGCTTTACTGTGTTTCTGTTTAATTTCTGTTTCCATGATCTGTCCATAGACGAGAGTGTGGTGTTGAAGTCTCCCACTATTATTGTGTGATGTGCAATGTGTGTTTGAGATTTAACAAAGTTTCTTTTATGGATGTAGGTGCCTTTGCATTTGGATCACAGATGTTTAAAATTCAGAGTTTAACTTAATAGATTTATCCTTTGATGAGTATAAAGTGTTTATCAAAGGCTTTTTCAGCACTGAATGAGACGATCACATGTTTTTCTCCTTTGGGTTTGTTTATATAGTGGATTACGATGATGGATTTCCATATACAGAACCATCCCTGGATCCCTGGGATGAATCTTACTTTATCATGATGATGGTTTTGGTATGTTCTTGGCTTATGTTTGCAAGAATTTTATTGAGTATTTTTGCATAAATATTATTAAAGGATATTGGTCTGAAATTTTCTTTCTTTGTTGGGTACTCACTTATAATTAGACATTAGGAATGTTTCCAAGTCAACAGTTCTGCAATCCACAGACCTAAGGAAACAGTGTAATAAGGAGGTCCCAATGGAGGATATACAAATCTCACTCAGAAGAGGAGACTAAACAGTAATTGAAGGTAGATGGAGAAAGATATCATATTTGGAGAGGAAGTGAGGAAGGAAATCAGGATGGTGATCAGGTCTGGGGATGAGTGGATCCTGCATGTAAAAATGGAAATCAGCACACTGGCATCTCTGGTGACTAGATGTAGGCCTCGGATGAAAGAGAATACAGGCCATCTTTTGGGAGGGGTGGATGATATTTATATCAGAGGTTACATGTAAAGAGTGAAGGAGCCATGTTGTGGAGCCAAGCAAGATTTCCAGTGCAGAGATGGAGGACCACAACCTACTCACAAAACCTTTAAATCAAAACTCATCCTGCCTACAAATGTCCAGGAATTAAGATGAGAAACTTAGGAAACAGCGAATCGATGACAGCCACAACTTGAACTATCCCATGTGAGAGAGTCAAGCAATGACACTATAGCCGACTGATACTTTCCTATGATTATGGACAGACACAGGGCTCCCAATGGAGGAGGTAGAGAAAGTACCCAAGCAGCTGAAGGGGTCTGCAACCCTATAGCAATATGAACAGCAATATAAACTAACCAGTACCCCCAGAACTCGTGTCTCTAGTTGCATATGTAGCAGAAGATGGCCTAGTCGGCCATCATTGAAAAAGAGAGGTCCCTTGGTCTTGCAAACTTTATATGCCCCAGTACAGGGGAACTTCAGGGCCAAGGAGTGGGTGTGGGTGAATAGGGGAGCAGGGGGGCATATAGGGAACTTTCGGGATAGCATTTGAAATGTAAATAAAGAAAATATCTAATAGAAAAGACAGAAAGAGTGGTATAAAGTTTGGGTCCTAGGGTGGAGAGGGAAAAAGGCATTGTCAATGGGACAAAGATGTAGGACTAGGCAGAAAGTCCAGTTAGGTTTTCACTGACAAGAACATTTTATTGAAAAGACATGGGGGTATATAAATAGTTTAGATGAAAGTGTTTGAAAGATGGGTTAAAGCATTTGAGCTGATTAAGGGAAGGGTTATATGGGTTTTGAGATGTAGGAAGAGGAGATTTTTTAGTGTAATTGAGTTTTATTAGAATAGGAATGGAATGAGAGGTAATATCCCATAATATGGGATTGGTGAGAGGACATAAAAGGTTCGATAATTTTACATAGTGAGTAAGTGCACTAACAGAGGCTGATGAAAGACAAAATAGAATGTAGGAGTATCTTCCAAAAGGTTGACTATGTAGAAGAAAAGTACATGTTAGTTTTGAAAATGATATTTCTTTATAATTAAAGACTAGTGTATAATCATATGAGGAGAAAGGATGGGAAAAGGAGAAGACATGGAAGCAGCAAGTTAAGGATGGAATTTGAAGGTGTCTCCAGAATTGGTCATGTGTTCTGACTATGGGTGAGGGTAGCAATGAGTTGGATGTGGGACTGTTGTGAGCTTAGGGTGGTGAGCCAGTATATTCAGAGATCCAAACAGGGCATCTTCATAGGAAAAGAAAACTGTTGTAGTAAACTGGAAACTACAACTTTCATGGCAAGCTAGAGGTGGTATCTTTCAAACAAGAGAACATGTTTGCCCAAAATTATTGGTTCATCCTACAGAGTATCCTTGTAAGAAAGGAAAGGGATAAGCTTGGAAAGTGTCTAGCAAGGAGGGAGATGATGAGTATGGGGTGAGTGTTTATTGCAGAGCACAAAGGCCAAGAAATTGGCTTCAGGACAAGAGCTTGAGAAGAGAGAGTTGCTAACCACTGGAGTAGGACAGTGAAAGTTCATGGAGCTGTGCAGTGGGGCTATTTAAACTGTTGTCCAGGGTGGTTTGAGTGTTCGTAGGTGGGGAATGTTGAAGAGGTGGCAGGATAGATGAAGGAGGAAGGCCCAGAGCTCTGGGCCTTCACAGCATTCACAGCATCAGTCAGTCACAACATTCTGGAGGGTTTGCAGTGGGTGGTTTGATGGCTAGTAGCACAACAGAAATTGTAAGAGAAAATCTTTGAATGGCAGAGAAACATGCAAGAACTGGGAGAAAATTAGCATACCTTGAGATAGGAAAAATGGGGAGGGACATATATATCCTTTCTTGGGTCTATGCGCCTATAAGAGTATAAAATTATCATTTTTGTATTATAACTAGGGAATATATGGGCTATTTTTGAGTGCTACAATGAATCAGTAATGGTGGGTCTGAGTTGTAGTTTTCATTCAGGAGGGAGAAAGCAGATCTCTTTGGGAAGTGAGAAGCCAAAGTTAAGGGCCAGAAAAGTCTCATAGTGGTTTAAGTGGCTAAAGGCAAGGTCTCTTGAAATGAGGCATCATCACCCAAGTTCATCTCCAAGACAGGGAGACAATAGTCCAAGATGAAATCCATGAGCTGTTATCTGAATTTTCAGACAGTGAGGAATGTATTCTTTTAGTGAGGCCAACAAAAGTAAAGGAAAACTTCCAAATGAGCTCAACAGAACAAAATGTGCCCGCCTTCTGGCGACCTACATGAATCCACCATTGCCACTGAGTCTATGATTGGGTACATTCTTGACACCCAAAAAGGAGATCTGAGATGTTGGATTCACAACAGTTACCATCTAATGTCTTAAGAAATTATTTAGGATGGCTTATAATGGGAAACTGATCATTCATTATCCATTGTTGAAAGAAGCCAGTAGGCACTGGGATGTCCAGAACATGTGAAAACTGCATTGGAAGGTCTTGTATAGTGATCAGTGTCATGATCCCATTTATGATTCCACCATGCAAGTGTTTGGGGGCAAATCCCTCAGAATAGATACAGGGCACACACTTCAAAAATGTCTCTGTACAAAGGAGATTTACCACCCTGAAGGAGCATGTGTAGAGAGACTATCTTTGAATTACACAAAGGCAGACAACAATAAAGAAAAGGTATTTCTACAATAATAGGTATTTAAGGAGAAGAAGGGTGAGTCTTAGCTGAGGTGAACTAGGAAATCCTGATTGGACATGTTAACCAGTTTAGCCAAATAATGTATTTTGGTTGCTGAACCTTGGTTTTTAATTTCAGGAATGAGTCAATGACCAAATAACAAAATAGACCAGGGGGCTAGTTTTAGGAATGTCATCAAATGTAAAAGTAGTTTTAAAAGTAGCAGTAACTTTATGAGGTCCCATTTGTCAATTCTTGATCTTACAGCACAAGCCTTTGCTGTTTTGTTCAGGAATTTTTCCCCAGTGCCCATATCATCGAGGCATTTCCCCACTTTCTCCTCTATAAGTTTCAGTGTCTCTGGTTTTATGTGGAGGTCCTTCAACCTGAACAAAACAGCAAAGGCTTGTGCTGTAAGATCAAGAATTGACAAATGGGACCTCATAAAGTTGCAAAGCTTCTGTAAGACAAAAGATATTGTCAACAGGACAAAAGGGCCACCAACGGACTGGGAAAGCATCTTCACCAATCCTAAATCAGATAGGGGACTGATATCCAATATATATAAAGAACTCAAGAAGGTGNCCCAAGGAAGAAGGAGCTAGAGAAAGTACCCAAGGAGCTAAAGGGGTCTTCAACCCTATAGGTGGAAGAATAACCATGAACTAACTAGTACCCCCTGGGCTCGTGTCTCTAGCTGCATATATAGAAGAGGATGGCCTAGTTGGCCATCAGTGGGAAGAGAGGCCCCTTGGTTATGCAGACTTTATATGCCGCAATACAGGGGAACGCCGGGGCCAGGGGGTGGGAGTGGGTGGGTAGGGTAGCAGGGCCGGGAGGGGGGAGGATATAGGGAACTTTCTGGATAACACTTGAAATGTAAATGAAGAAAATATCTAATAAAAGTTGAAAAAAAAAGTAGCAGTATTTCTTTGTACACACCTAGCCAACAAATGAATGAAATTAAGGTTTAATTAGCTTACAATATAATAATTGGGTTCTCATTGCTGTATTTTAATCCTCTAAGCTAATATGATTACCTCCAAGAAAGAAAGCCTGACATACTTCCATTTTGAATAGGCCTGACTCTCTGGGCTTCAGATGATTTTCCTTGATATCTTTATGGACCCTTTTCTTTTTTTCCCAAATTTTTATTAGATATTTTCTTTATTTACATTTGAAATGCTATACAGAAAGTTCCCTATACACTCCCCCAATTCCTGTCCTGCTCCCCTACCCACGTACTCCCACTTCTTGGCCCTGGCATTCCCCTTTACTGGGACATATGAACTTTGCAAGACCAAGGGGCCTTTCTTTTCCCAATGATGGCCGACTAGGCCATCTTCTGCTACATATGCAGCTAGAGACATGAGTTCTGGGAGTACTGGTTAGTTCATATTGTTGTTCCACCTATAGGGTTGGAGACCCCTTCAGCTCCTTGAGTACTTTCTCTAGCTCCTCCATTGGGAACCCTGTGTTTTTTCCATAGCTGTCTGTGTGCATCCACTTCTGTGTTTGCCAGGCACTGGCATAGCCTCACACAAGACAGCTATATCAGGGCCCTTTCAGCAAAATCTTGCTGGCATATGCAATAGTGTCTGCATTTGGTGGCTGATTATGGGATGGATCCCTGGCTGCAGCAGTCACTGATTGGTTCATCCTTTTGTCTCAGCTCCACACTTGATCTCTCTGTAACTCCTTCCATGTGTGTTTTGTTCCTAATTCTATGAAGGGGAGAAGTGTCCACACTTTGGTCTTCATTCTTGTAGGAAATCTCGCCCCCCCCACCTCATGCTTATTGAAGTTTCACCCTATTTCATCTTCTGCACAGACAATGGATGATTAGTTTTTATTGACATGTCAGAGGGTAAAAAGGGAAACAGTGTTTAGAGAAACTTGAAACAGGAGATACTTGGAGTAAGCATTACAATGACATATCCTGATAGCAGCAAGGTATGGCAGCAAAGAAATCAGTTTCTGAAAAATACAAGGATAATCACTATGCAGTGGACAAAAATGTTATGCCTACAATCAAATGGGTTAACAAAAATGAGAGAAGAGAAAAGTGAAAGACCTATGTACCATTAATTGGCCTGCTTGAAAGCCCCTCAGTTTCCTCTAGAATTGAAAGCTAAGAGGGATGACAAAGCATTGTACATCTTCAAGCCAGTAAACCATGCCACAGGCAACCTGAGTGTATTATCAGGCAGAAAACAAGCACAATAATAACCTGGTTGCACAGGTCCTATTTCAACTTGTTGTGTCTTTGTTATTCTATAGGGATAATGATGGTTTTCTTTGTTTGGAATGTCAGCTTTGATTCCTGTTTTAGTGCCTCAGAAGGAACCATTATATCAGAGTCCACGTGTGTCACAAAAAGAGATATTGGTGTACAGTGGCCTGGTGGAGTTGAACTTCTGACAATCCATTCAGATTCACAGGTTACAGACCACAAAACGTGGCCTACACATAGAGGCTGGTCTGAGGAAGTATATAATCATGATTTTGTAGGTCCTAATTACAGAAATCAAAATGCACTGATGAATTTGCAATATATCCTGATTATAGGTTTATGTCTCTCTACTCCTTACTTTTCCTCTACACCTCCCCTCTCCTCCAGATCCACTTCCATTCTGTCTCCCATTAGAAAGAAACAGCATACTAAGAGATAACATGGAAAATAAAATATAGCAAGATCAAACAAAAATTATGATGGTGAAGTTGGAGAAGGCCACCTAATGGAAGGAAGAGTACCAAGTGTCGAAACAAGGATTAGAGATTCACTAGTTCTCAGAATTTGGACATTCCATTAGAATACTAATCTAAAAGATTTTGTGTGTATGTGTGTGTGTGTGTGTGTGTGTGTGTGTGTTCATACAGAGGACCTAGTGAAAACCTTTGATAGACTTATGCTCTCTGCTTCAGTTTGTGAGTTCACATGCACCTTGCCTATTAGATTTAGACTTCTTGGTTCTTCCAATGTCCTCCATTTCCTTTGGCTTTTACAATATTTTCTCTCTTATCTGAGGTAATTTCTAATATCTGAGGGAAGGGATTTATTGAAAAATTCTAATTAGGTTCTCTTACTCTGCATACCATAATGCTGTGGGTCTCTATCTTTTCCCATCTCTATTGGAAGAAGCTTTTCCCATGATGACTGAAAATGACTTATCTATGAGTAAAGGAGATTATCATCTGGTGTCATTTTGTTGCTACTTTCTTTTTTCAAAATCAGTAGTGTTTGATTTTACCTCAGTTTTATTAGCTATCTAGTCTCTTTATCTTGATTGTCCAAGCAGGATAGGGTATACTGGGTATATTCTAGTGGAGAATACCTTCAATAAAGACAGAAATAAGTTGACTACTTGTATAAGTTCAGTGCCATCATTGCCCTAGCAAACTTTACAGGCAGGACTGACTGTACATCAATGTTTTGGTGTCTGGGTTCTTTACCATTTTTCTGCAATAGTCTGTAGAATAACTACTCTCAAAATAAGACTAGGATGTGGGAATGAAGATACTACATAGACAATAGCTAAACTACTCCAGTTTTATTGACTTATGTGGGTGTTGTTCTCAGCAATGGAGCTCTATTGTCAAATTGCAGAGAGCAACACACTGTCTTAGCAAGAGCTGGAGATTTTCCCCCTTTGGCATCAGGAGGGTTCCATGTGACCAGCTTAACCAAGAAATCAATTGAATTTGACCTAGTTTTGCTACTAAAACCCTTGTTTATTGCCAAGTTAAGATTCTATACTCCGTTATTAGGAAACCTCATTAAGATCACCATTATAAGTTTTAGGACATTTCCACTGTACTAGGTCTCATATGTCTGAAATGCCCCTCAATTGTAGTTTTCTCTCCTTGCATTGATTCCTTTGACCTTATCTCTTCTCATTTTCTGGACTTGATTCTCACATTTCTATTCCCACTCAATCCCATACCACCCTTAAAATCTATTTCTTTTCCTCCTGTCAGGGAGCTACATGTGTCTCTCATCACCAGAAAGTTTTACACACCTAAACCTTTGGGTCTATGGCTTATAGCTTGTCTATCAATTTTTTACCAATAAACCACTGCACAGAAGCAAATGCATAGCATATTTGTCATTATAAATATGGGTTACTTAACTCAGAATAATGTTTTTTCTATTTCATCTATTTGCCTGAAAATTTGGTCATGTCATTTTTTAAACAGCTGAGCAATACCCAATTGTGTAAATGTACCATATTTTCTTTATCCACTCTACTCTTTAAGCATTTCTATGTTGTTTTCTATGTTTGGCAAATATGAATAAAGCATCATTGAATATGGTTGAGAAAGTGTCCTTATTTTAGAATGGAACATCCTTTGGGTATATGCCCAGGGTTGTTACATTTAGATCATGATGTAGAGCTATTCTACCATTCTGAGGATTTGTTTTCTATGTACCGTACAAATTTACTCTACAACCAGGAATAAATGGGCTATTCCTCTTAATACATATTATCAATGGCATGAGTTGTCATTTATGGTATATATGTTAGTCATTCTTACATGTGTAAGAAAAAATATCAAAATAGTTTTGGTGTACAGTTCCCTGATGATTAAGGATAATGAACTTTATTTTTAAAAAGTGTTTCTTACCCATTGGGGTCTGTCTATTGAGAATTCTATACTTAGATATGTATTCCATTTTAATTAGATTATTCTTTGATATCTAGTGTTTTGAGTTCTTCATATATTTGGGATAGGATTCCTCTACTGAATGTCAATATAGGAAAAATCTGTTGCTATTTTGTATGCTGCCACTTTGTTCAAATGATGGATTCACATGTTCCCATTTACTAATTGTTCATTTTAGTGCTTAGATTATCAATGTTGTACTTATGAATATTCTCCTGTGCCAATGCATTAAGAGTATTCTCCACTTTCTTTTCTATTTTGTTCAGTGTATCTTCTTTGTGCTGAGGTCTTTGTATGGATATATTTTCATTCTTCTATATGCATACATCAAGTTTAACTGACACTGCTTGCTGAAAATGCTGCCATTTTTCCATTGTGTTTTTCTGCACTCTATAGAAAATCAGATGTAAATATATATGAAAATTAATGTTTGGGTCTTCAATTTGATTCCATTCATCATATGTCAGTATTTATGCCAATATCATTCAGTTTTTATCATTATACTTCATTATTACAACATGCAAACATGAAGAGTGAGAGCTTTGTAAGTTCTTTCACTACTCATGAATATTTTAGCTATCCTGGGAAATTCCATATGAAGATAATTTTCCTTACATGAAATATATGGAATTGTTTGGAGTGTTGGTGATTATTGCATTAAATCTGTAAATTGCTTTGGGTATGGTAGACATTTTTAGAAGTTAATCCTATCAAGTTATGATCATGGAAGGTCTTCATGATACCTTCTGTAATTTCTACCTTCAAAGATTGTAGTTTTTATCATAAAAGTATTTGACTTGCTTTATAAATATTAAGCAAGGATATTTTATAGTATTTGAGGCTATTGTGAAAAGTATTGACTCCCTCATTTATTTCTCAATCTATTTGATGTTTCTATATGAGAAGGCTACTGATTTTTGTGAGTTAATTTTGTGTTTATCAAGTGTAGGTATTCTGTTATGGTCGCATAAATATGCTATCAAAATGCAAGCAAAGACATGTTGACTTTCTTCATTCCAAATTTTATCCCTTTTATCTTCTTCAATTTTTTAATATTAGCTGAGATTTCAAGTATGATACTGTATATATCCCCCTTTCAGGGAGATACCTATGCGCCCCATCACCAGAAACTTTGGTATATATACATATATATATATATATATATATATATATGTATATATATATAGATAGATAGATAGATATAGATAGATAGATAGATATAGATATAGATAGATATATAGATAGATAGATAGATAGATATAGATGTGGGTATGGATATGGATATGGATATGGATATAGATATAGGTATAGATAGGTAGATATATACAAAATTAATAACATTGTATTTTTTCAGTTTTAATGGAATCAATTTGAATTGTTCTTCACAGGCATTGATATAGCCTATTGGCCTGCTGTAAACTGACTTTATTATGTTGATGGATGTCATTTTATTTCTAACATCTCCAGGAATTTATCAAGAAACAGGGTTGGATTTTGTCCAAGGCCTTTTGAGCATATAATGACATTATTTTATGTATTTTAACCATTTGTTTATGCAGTGCATTTACTATTTTTTTATATTGAACCAACCAGACATCTCTAGAATAAAGCCTACTTGATGATACTATTTCATCATTTTTCTGTGCTCCTTGAATTTGTTTGCCAATATTAAATAGAGTGTGTTTGAATATATATTCATACGGGAAATTGATTCTAAATTTCTTTTTCATTGAGTCTGTCCATATTTTTGGTATCAGGAAAACTGTGGCCTCCTAAAGTTAACTGGACACAATTTCTTCTGTTTATATTTTGTGAAATAAGAAAAAGAATATTGTTGTTAGCTTTTCTTTATATTTTTGATAGATTTCTGGCCCAAAATCGTCTGACTCTTGATTTTTATACTTGTATAACCTGTAATGTTTGCTTCTGCTTCTCTAGGTATTATAGGTTTGTTTAAATTGCCTTTTTGTTGTCTTATTTAATAGCTAAATAAAAAATTTTCTTTATGTAATTTTACTCAATATAAATTTTTTCTCATATACTATACTCTGTATACATATTCCTCTGCCTTCACTATTCCCAGTACCTTCCTACCTTCTCTTCCATCTGGATCCACTCTCCTCCTGGTTCTCATTTGAAAATAATAGGTTTCTAATAGATAATGAAAAAACACAGCAAAGTAAAACATAATAGAGACAAACAGAAGCAATCATATCTAAGTTGGAAAAAGACAAGCTAACAGGAAAATAAAAGATTCTCCAAAGCAGGAACAAGAACAAAACATCCACTCTTCACATATTAAGAATTTCCATAAAGATATTAAAACTGAAAACTATATTATATATGCAGATGCATAGTATAGTCTCAGTGATTGCTGCTTTACTCTCTGTGATTTCATAAAAGCTTGCTTTGCTCAGTGGGTTTAGAAGGCATCATTTGATGTTGTAGTTCATCTCTGTCTCTCCAACTCCTTCTGTATATCTATTCAAGGAGTTCCCTAAGCTCTGAGTGAAGGAACTAAACAGACACATCTCATTGAGAATCATGGGTTCCAACGTAGATTTTTGTGTGTAATATATGTCTATGTGCCTATGTATTATCTCCAACTGCTGCAGTATAAAGCTTCCCCAGTGATATCTAAATAAAGCTTGTGTATGTGCGTGTATGTGTGTGTGTGTGTGTGTGTGTGTGTGTGTGTGTGTGTGTGTGTGTGTGTGTATGATTAATTTAGAATATCATTAAGCGTTTTGTCATTATACTGGTTTTAATTATTTAGAAGAGTAGTATATGCTTTACCTAAGGTCCTTGGGATGTCTGGTTTTTGCATAAAATCAGTGTCAATTATGGGTTTCATCTCTTGGAACTTAAGAAAATCCAGCCATAAGTTCTGTATATTTATGAGTTCTCTGTGTATGAATCTGATATGTTTTATATAATATCTGAAATTTGATATATGGATATATGTATATTGAGCATATCTAACAATACCTCACCTCAACCTTCCAAGTCTTCCCAGTGCCTCTCATCTTGTCTATCAACTTCATGAACTACTTATTCCAATATTATTAATAACACTTTGAGCTCAATTAAAACATTCCATAGTCAAATGATTGTCTGCAGTTTTAATTGCTTCCTCCCTAGAAAGGAGAACAGGAGCTAGAGGTATTACTATGAAAGAAATCTCCAGAGATTTATAAGTCTTCCTAGATTTTCTGGTTCCTCATGCATAAGCTATTTAAATAGTAATATGCTTTGAGTTGTGGTTCAGAAGGGTATATCCATGCATTTGAATGGCATTTGCTGTGATAACTTTTATGAACACAATTTTCCTAAAGATCTTCTATTAGTCTTCATGCATGTTATTGAATGATGTCATGTAGACTTTTTTAAGGTACGAGGGATACAGTTTATGAGATATTCAATCTTTTCATTTTTCTTTTTGTAGGTAAGTCAAATGTGTAATCCATCCTTGAGAGTGGAAAAATTTACGTTATAAAAGGCGAAGCTTATTATCTCTAATTCCTCTGTTTCCATGTTTCAGGGAAGATGAAAGTGTTAATGCACTCCCTGAGGAAGAACTGTGTAACCAGAATTCTGTGGTTTACTTAATTATGTCACATTCACACTATTGGATTTACTCTCTTTTTCCAAAGAATTGGTGGCTCTTTATGTATATTAAATAAACATTTGTAGTGTGAAACAGAGTGGGGTAGAAGTGTCTATTATGTTATATGTTAAAGGAAAAAGGAAACGTGGAAATGCTCTTCTAAAAGAAAGACTGGAGGAAGTTCATGATACAAAGGTAAAAAGTTCTATTTTAGGAAGCTTAGGTCTTCTCTTAACACAGTAGTTAACAAAACAAAAAACAAAACAAAAACAAAATTAAAAAACCAAGATATTCTGAATCACTGTGAATACTTTTCTAATCCTATTATTGGTTATGAAGGAGCATAGAGAAATCAAGAAGAGTAAAATTCATCATCAAATATCCATTTTAACATTTTTGCTATAGTTATAGAGAGATGACCATTACATATTTTGAAAGTGTTGAGTTTAATGTAGGTATGAGGATTAAAATACTCTGAATGTTTTTTTAAGGTGATTAAATAACTTTGTACTATCTGGTAACTTTTTAATTTCCCAGTTTCTTCAATGATAACAATACAAATATTAATAAACTAAGATAAATTTACTCACTGTGTGTAAATTCCTTGTTAATTGTGGATACTATTTTTTTTAAATAGTCTCTAAAATAATAGTTCATAACCTAAAATTTCTAGACTTTCAGGATACTTGGGGAAGGTAATAATCATTTTAAGGTAAATATTATTTAAAAAGCTTTGATACAATCAAAAACATGTTTCATGTTGCAGCCATTCTGAAAGCATTCAGAGGAAGATAGCTTTAACATAGGATTTAAAGACGAGAGTAAGTGATGGTTTCTCTAGTCAAGAAAACAAAACCAGGGCAAAGATTAAATATTATTGTTTTTGAGAGGCATATAATGTGAAATATTTTCTCATGAGTAAGAGATCTGTGAGATAAATACAACCCTACAATTTTATTTTGGTCTTGTTAGTGATTTTGCTATGGTGTGACGTTATAAAAGAAAGAATAATTATGGAAATGGGCTGTAGCAAAACAAAGATATGGCTTTGATGTAAGAAAATGGGGAATACTGGATCATAGGGAATTGCAGAACAACCATCACTGTGTTTAGAAAAAAAGGGACATGCTGGACAGCAAAATCATATAATTGAGGAAGGCAAGGCAAAATAAGGAAGAAATTATGAATATCTCCTGTAGCTGAAGGAGCGGTACATAGCCACCACTAAATTAAATCATAATAGTAAACAGTCAACTCTCCCATGAAAATATAACATAAATTGTAACACTTATTGGATATCTTACAATAACATTTTACTGTACTGTTTAGGATCTTGTAGTTTACTAGCAATAATGCCTCAATTTGGACTTATTCCATGGTTTATGTTTCTGATGTCAGGGAAGATAGCTCTGGATCAGTGATCCTAAATAGTTACTAGACTGAAACTCTGTGTGTGCTATAGATTATGATTATCTGCTTACAACTTGCATAACTGCTTCTGGCTGAAGATATTGACATTACCCAATCATCCCACTATATTGACTGTAACATATGCTATACCTGTTACCTCGGTATTGAATGTTTCCTGTTCATCTCTTACTCACATTAATAAATTATTTTAGAGACAAATCAGAAGGAAGTTTGAGGACAAGTTAGAATTTGAGAGAAACACAAAAACAGGGTCAAATTATCATTCTAGCAGCTCTTAATAGGAGATGGAAAAAAGTGAGAAAGTCATAGTTTCTTAGTTATATCCAAAAAAAAAAAAAAAAAAAAAAAAAAAAAAAAAAAAAAAAAAAAAAAAAAAAAAAAAAAAAAAAAAAAAAAAAAAAAAAAAAAAAAAAAAAAAAAAAAAAAAAAAAACGCTACATTAAGCACAAATGGTTATTAGACTGAAGGAAAAGCTGGAAGGATTCAGGAAAAAACATGAAATCCCAGTTTCTGCTAATGTCGGCTTAGAGAAGAATCTGGTAATTTCCAAGCCATAGTACTTATTTTAGAAGGCATCCTCTTCCAGGCACTATTTTCAAGGAAAAAAAAGATTAAACAATGAACATATGCTTAGAAACAGAAGTAAAGCACTAGAATTAAAGTAATGCTTAGTTCATGTAATTATAGTTTATCTTATCTCCAATTTAATTAAAATTCTGCTTAGACTTTCATACTTGAGAATCAACATAGGTTAAATAAAATCAAGAACCCAAAGCAATGACTTGATTTTATACTGGAAAATGTGAATAAATTTCCCAATCTCTTCACCTCCATAACTTAAATGAAAACAATCACTAAATTTTGATAGAATTAATAGTATATATATATATATATATATATATATATATATATATATTAACATATAAAGTTCCTGTCTAGAAAAGCCTTTGGAAATTAGCAACAAAGAATGTGAGCTTTTGTTGAGCTCAAATTGAATTGGGAAACCATCCAAGCATCAGATTTATCAAGTTGTTAAATTATATATATATATATCAGGATCATAAATGTAAAAATAATATAGGTAATCTATTAATAATATTTAAATTCTAGCACATGTACGTTCTGTATGTTTGTTACATCAAATTTGATTTGGGGAAAGATCTACTCTAGATAATTGCAAACTACAGATTTTTGCTCAACCAAGTCATATGTTTGCTCATATTATTTTCTATTTTCATTCCCCTTCTTTATCATCATGTTTCTTTTTTCCAATGTCTATGAACAATCTAAAGTGTTAAATGTGACAGTGATGGAGAACAGCACAGAAGTGACACACTTTCTCCTGCTGGGACTCACGGATGACCCAGGCCTACAGCTTCCCCTCTTCATTACATTTCTCCTCATCTACATCATCACGCTGGTGGGAAATCTGGGGATGATCCTGCTGATTGCCCTGGATTCTCGTCTCCACACTCCCATGTACTTCTTTCTAGGTAATCTGTCCTTGGTTGACTTTTGTTACTCCTCAGCTGTCACACCCAGAGTCATGGCTGGACTCCTAATAGGAGACAAGGTCATTTCCTACAATGACTGTGCTGCTCAGATGTTCTTTTTTGTAGCCTTTGCTACTGTTGAAAATTTCCTGTTAGCCTCAATGGCCTATGATCGTTATGCAGCAGTATGTAAGCCCTTGCACTATGCCACCACTATGACTATACATGTGTGTGTCTGTCTTTCTATAGGTTCCTATACCTGTGGTTTCCTGATTGCCTCCATCCACATTGGGGACACTTTCAGTCTTTCATTCTGTAGGTCAAATGTGATCCATCATTTCTTTTGTGATATTCCAGCAGTCATGATTCTCTCTTGCTCTGATAGACATGTTAGTGAGCTGGTTCTTGTTTATATAGCAAGTATCAGTATCTTTTTTGCTGTCTTAGTTATTTGTATATCCTACATATTCATTTTTATCACAATCTTTAAAATGCACTCAAATGCTGGATATGGAAAGGCTGTATCCACGTGTGCCTCACACTTCACTGCAGTGTCTATCTTCTATGGTACTGTCATATTCATGTATTTGCAGCCCAGCTCCAGTCATTCCATGGACAATGACCAAATCGCCTCTGTTTTCTACACCATGATCATCCCTATGCTGAATCCTCTGGTCTACAGCATGAGGAACAAAGAAGTCAAGCGTGCATTCACAAATATTTTGCACATGGCAAAATAACCATAATGACTTATTTTTAATGTTGTAGATTTAATAATACTTATCATTTTTCTGTCACAAGCAATTAAGTTTGAGAAGAGATTCTCATATTTCTGCATAATACTGAATAATATTAATAATAATATTAATAATAATATTAATAATAATCCTGTATTAATAATAATACAGGATAATACTGAATTCTGATATTATGAAAAATTTTTTTGCCTTTTGAAAATACTCCTGTGAAACATATGTATATTTTGTTTTAGTGGATAATTTGTCAAATGTCTTCATACAGTCAAGAAAATGTAGAAAAGGATCTTCAAAACAGAGCATATGTCTATATATTTCATATTAATGGACAGCTCCAAAGAAGTTTTACTTCTTTTGCTGACAAATTCTGAGCATTTTATTTTGTTTGAATAATGTTTTTATTTTTGCATTGATTGTTCCGTGATAAATTGGAGAGCATGCTTTTCCTAATATCAGATATTACTACTCAACTATTACCTTTGTTATAAGACATTGTAGCACAGCTCATAAAAGAATGCTGGGATTTTACATGATTTTTTTTTTATGAGTGATTAGATCACAATGATTCTATCTGCGTTTTATGCCTTGAAAGTCGAAACTGTTCAATAAATTTTTACCCTTCAAACAGACTGTATTTATTATGTGATGAATTAGAGTTTAATTTTAAAGTTATGTGAAATAAATTATCTTTACACTATGTGACCTGGAATTTCTGCAGGGATAGACAGGATAGGAACAAAAGGTAAAGTTATGGAGTTTAGGCTAAAAAATTTAATTTTGGTGTACATTTGAAACATTGTAGTTCTTGTTTTTGTAGTTGGACAAGGAGAATCCGAAGACCAGAGAAATGGGAGTGGACCAAGAATGTGGGAGATATCCCACCCTCAGAAAGGAACAGGTAGGGAAATATATAATGTTCATTGATCAGAGTACATATATGTTATTCACTTGACCTGTGAGAGTTGGATTTAAGTTGATTTCCTAAAGCTTTTAATTTTCTTAATATTGATTCATTTACTTTTCTTTCTTGAAATTGTTTCATTTAGTTACATACCAAATGCGCCTCCTTCCTTGTCCCTCTTCCAAGTGTTCTTCACTGAATGACCTCTTTCCTTTGAGAGGGTGTTCCCCACCCAATGGCCCACTTACCCATGCTCCCATCCACTCCCCCAGTCACCAGCTCACCACTTCATACAGTGCCCTTCCCAGGAGCATCAAATCTCTACAGTATTAGGTGTATTCTCTTCCACTGAG
This sequence comes from Mus minutoides, assembly GCA_902729485.2. Taxonomy (NCBI): domain Eukaryota; kingdom Metazoa; phylum Chordata; class Mammalia; order Rodentia; family Muridae; genus Mus; species Mus minutoides. The sequence continues at coordinate 64,821 of LR750744.1, forward strand.
GCCAGACAAGGTAACCTGTGCTACATAGGTGCCAGGGGCCACAGACCAGCTGATGTATGCTCATATGCTGGTGGTTTAGTATAGGGGTACTCTGAGTGTTCCACATTAGTTGATATTGCTATTATCCCTATGGAGTTTCCATCCCTTTCAATCTTTCCCCTAACTCTTCCATAGTGGTTCCTGACCTCAGTCCAATATTTGGCTGTAGGTAAAATTTCTGGGTTAAAATTTTTGAAAGTAGTTTGATGATCCTATTTCTCCACTTAGGGACCTGTTGGTCCACTTGGAACACTTTCCCTTCTGGTTTCATCTCTCCACTGTTGGGCATTTCCAATAATGTTATTCCCATTGATTCCTGGAATCCTCTTACATTAAAGTTCTCTGGTACTTTCAAGAGGTAGCCTGCCCCCCTGCCCTCACCCCCACCAGGTGAATTTTTCCATCCATTGTACTAACCCTTTGAACTTCTCTCCTCTCTCTACCAATACCTGGTTCTGTTCCCTTCTTCTCTCCTCTCTCTCACTCAGGTCCCTCCCTCCCTCTCCCTGCTGTGGTTATTTTATTCCACCTTCTTTTTGAAATTGAAACATGAATATTTGCCCTTTCCATTTTCTTGAACTACTTAAGGTCTGTGTGTTGTATCTTGTTTATTCTGTACTTTTTTTGGTCTAATATCCACTTCTAAGTGAATACATACTATGTGTGTTCTTTTGCTCTGGGTTATGTCACTTAGTATATTTGTTAGCTCGCCCCATTTGCCTGCAAAATTCATCATATCCTTATTTATAATAGCTGATTACTACTACATTGTGTAATTAACCATGTTTTCTATATCTATTATTCTGTTGTGGGATATCTGGCTTGCTTCCTTCTTCTCATTATTACAAATAAGGCTGCAATGAATATAGTGGAGCATGTACCTTGCTATATTTGAATAACATTTTGGTATATGCCCAAAAGAGATCTCAGTTTGAAGTGTGTGTTAAAGTGTATTATAGAAAGAGGAGTAATTTGTCTTTGAGTCTTAGTACAATTTTGGGAATCCCAATAATAAAATGTAGAGAAAAAAAGAAATCTGAAAAAACTTTTCATATACCTTTGATCACATTCTCAGACTTATACTGAAAATAGGTTTATCACACACTCACTATTTACTTATTACTTATAAGCTACCATATACACTCACCTTAAAATACTTCCTTAGACATTTATAACTTGTATTTTATATTTTTGTCACTTAGCTTTACATCCTCAGACACTTATAACTTGTACTTATGCACTTTAAGCTATTTCATTAGACTATTAGAATTAAAGACTTAGTGAGGAGGTAAGGGAGGGGCTTATATAGTGAAGGTGTGGTAACTTGCTGTCATATATTGTCTACTGGGGTGAGATTTTGGTTAATTTGTAGGAAGGATAAAATGGATCCATTATTAGAATGAAATATTTGTCTGAGCAAGGTGTCACATGCCTTTAATATTAGCACTTGGAAGGCAGAAGCAGGCAGATATCTGAATTTGAGGCAAGCATGGTTTAGAGAGTGAGTTCCAGGACAGCCCAGGCTATACAGACAAATCCTGTTTCTTAAAACAAACAAACAAAACAAACAAACAGAAACAAAGAAAAAACAAACAACAACAACAACAACAACAAAAAGAATGAAATTGTGTGGTAAATAGTGAATAATGTCCTGTGTTGAAGGAAGATTAAGAATGTTGTTTTCTAGGTTATTGAGAAGTGTAACTTAGAGAGAAGTAGGATAATTTGAATTGTATTAACTGTAGCTTGATAATCATAATCATGTTTTTACAACTATTACTGACAATAGAGTGGTCACTGTGATCTGCCTTTAAATTAACTAGGACAGTTTGAGAGGGGAATAGAGAGGCATTGAGGATGATAAGGATATGTCAAGAATTAGGAAATTAGTTTCTTTTTTGTATAGAAATCATTGTTTCTTCCAGGTGGCCAGATCTGTTATCAAGATAGTGAAAGCATATTTGGAGTCTATGTACAGCTTTAATGATACATTTTTGGGAATTTAGACAACTCTGCTTAGGGTCATTAATATTACCTATAGTGGGTGGAGGTAGGAAGGCCACTTTGACTGTAGCATTTTAGAACATTTCATATCCCAAAATATGGTAGTTATATGACATTAAGAATCTGTATTTATATTCCATGATGTGTGCAGACATATCTAGAGGAATCTCTTGTACTTAAGATCAATGACGAAGAGGTCTTCAAAACCTTTGGAAAAGACTGAAAAGGATATGAAGAATTTGGGGCTAAAAGAATAAGAGTGGATGGATTAAGGGGGGAGTTAAGAAATGCAAGTGTATTATTTGTTTTCTATTTTCTCTTTAATTTTGCTAATTCACTTCATATCACATCATAGTCTTCCCCCCTCTTCCCAGTACAACATTTACCATTCCCTCCCCCTATTGGACACATCTCTCTCTTTAGAGAAGGAGAGAACACTTGGGTACCACTCAATCCTGAGAGATCTAGTCCTAAAAGTCTAGGCAAGTCTTTTCCCACTGATGTCCTACGAGGCAGTATAGGTAAAAGAAAGGGAGGATGTACAAATCTCACTCAGAAGAGGAGACTAAACAATAATTGAAGGTAGATGGAAAAAGATATCATATTTGGAGTGGAAGTGAGGAAGGAAATCAGGATGGTAATCAGATCTGGAGATGAGTGGATACTGCATGTGAAAATGGAAATCAGCACACTGGTATCTCTGGTGACTAGATGTAGACCTCGGATGAAAGAGGATACAAGACATCTTTTGGGAGGGGGTAGATGAGATTCATATCAGAGGTTACATGTAAAGATTGAAGAAGCCATGTTGTGGAGCCAAGCAATATTTTCAGTGCAGATATGGCAGACCACAATCTACTCACAAAACCTTCAACTCAAAACTCGCCTAGCCTACAAAATATACAGGAATAAAGATGAGAAACTGAGGGAACAGTGAACCAATGACAGCCACAACTTGTACCTATCCCATGTGAGAGAGTCAAGCAATAACACTATAGCAGACTGACACTTTTCTATGATTATTGACAGGATCCTAGCATGACTGTAATCTGAGAATCTTCTTTCAGTAGTATATGAAGGCAGATGCAGAGACCCACAATCAAATAACAGGAAGAACCAGAGTAGTCTTGTTCAAGAGTAGAGGATTGATGGGATCAAGTCAGAGGTGACAGTGTCACCGAAATCATACTCACAGAGTCAACTAACTTATGAGCATGAGGTCCCACAGGTCCCCTTTCATCAAACAGAAAGCATGCAGCAGCTGGACCTAGAATATCTATATCTGTGTAGCAAATGTGCAGTTTGTTCTTCATGTGGTTTCTGACAAGTGGAACAAGGTCTCTTAGTCTCTGTTTCTTGCCACTGAATTCCTTTTCCCTTACCTATACTGCCTCGTAGGACATCAGTGGTAAAGGATTTGCCTACACATATAAGATTACATACTTCAGGATGGAGTGGTACCGAAGTGTTCTCTCCTTCTCTAAAGAGAGAGATGTGTCCAATAGCGAGAGGGAATGGTAAATGTTGTACTGGGAAGAGGGGGGAAGACTATGATGTGATATGAAGTGAATTAGCAAAATTAAAGAGAAAACAGAAAACAAATAATATACCTGAATTTCTTACCTTTCCTCCCCTTAATCCATCTACCCTTATTCCTTTACTGCCAAATTTCCCATATCATTTTCATTCCTGCCCAGAGGTTTTGAAGACCTCCTCCTCATTGATCTTACATACAAGAGGCTCCTCTAGTTATGTCTAAACACATTGTGGAATATAGATGGTAGATTCTTCATGTTGTATGACTACTGTATTTTGGGATAGGCAATATTCTCAGACAATGCTACAGTCAAGGTGGCCTTTCTACCTCCACCCACTACAGGCAGAATTAATGACCCTAAGCAGGGTTGGCTAAATTCCCCAAAAATATATCATTACATCTGTACATAGATTCCAAATATGCTTTTAATATTTTGATAACAGATCTGGCCACCTGGAAGAAACAAATATTTCTATACACAAAAGGAAACTAATCTCCTAACTCTTGACATATCCTTATTCTCCTCAATACCTCTCTATTACCCTTTCAAACTGTCTTATTTAATTGAATGGCACATCACAGTGACCAATTTATTGTCAGTAATACTCCTAACAACATGATTATGATTATCAAGCTACTGTTTCATACACTTCAAATTATCCTACTTCTCTCTAAGTTACACTTCTCCAAAGACTAGACAACAACATTCTTAACCTTCCTTCAACACAGGACATTATTCACTACTTACATCACAATTTCATTCTTTATGTTGTTTTTGTTGTTGTTGTTTTTCTTTTGTTTTTTTTTCTTCTTTTGTTTGTTTGTTTTAAGAGACAGGATATGTCTGTATAGCCCTGACTGTCCTGGAACTCACTCTTTAGACCATGCTTGCCTCAAACTCAGAATTCTACCTCCTTCTGCCTTCTAATTGCTAAAAGCAAAGGCATATACCACCACTGCACAGACAAATATTTCATACTAATACTGAATTCTAATTATCTTTTCTACAAATTTACTTGAATCCCATCCCAGTAGACAATATATGACAGCAAGTTACCATACCTTCATTATACAAGTCCCTCCATTACATGATCATTAAGCTAACTAAGTCTTAATTCTATTAGTCTAAGGAAATAGCTTAAAGTGCATAAGTACAAGTTGAAAATATCTGAGGATGTAAAAGCTATGTGACAAAAATTATTAAATACACATTATAAATGTATAAGGAAGTATTTTAAAAGGTCAGTGTATATGGAAGCTTATAAGTATAAGTAAATTGTGAGGGTGTGAAAAACTTATTTAAGGTATAAATCCGAGAATGTGATCTAAGATATATGAAAAGTTTTTTCAGATTTCTTTCTTTCTCTGCATTTTATTATTTGGATTCCCAAAATTGCACTAAGACTCAAAGACAAATCTACTCCTCTTTCTAGAATATAAATTTTAACACACACTACAAACTGTGATCTCTCCTGGGCATATACCCAAATGTTGTTCTGATATAACAAGATACATGCTCCGATATGTTCATTGCAGCCTTATTTGTAATAATGAGAAGAAGGAAGCAAGCCAGATATCCCACAACAGAACAATAGATATAGAAAATTTGGTTAATTACACAATGTAGTAGTAATCAGCTATTATAAATAAGGATACGATGAATTTTGCAGGCAAATGGGAGGAACTAACAAATATTATACTAAGTGAGATAACCCAGAGCAAAAGGACATACATAGTATGTATTCACTGATAAGTGGGTATTAGATAAAAAAGTACTGAATAACAAGATACAACCCACAGATCTTAAGAAGTTCAACAAGAAGGAAGGCCCAAATATTCATGTTTCAATTCCAAATAGAAGGTGGAATAAAATAACCAGAGGAGGGAGAGGGAGTGGGGGGACCTGAGTGGGAGAAATGAGGGGGTTGGGAGGAAGGGACCTGAGTGGAAGAGAGGAGAGAAAGAGGGGAACTGAGCCAGGTATTGGTGGAGAGAGGAGAGAAGTTCAAAGGGCTAGTACAATGGATGGAAATATTCACCTGGTGATGATGAGGCCAGGGGGTGGGGCTACATCTTGAAGTCCCAGAGAACAGTAATCTAAAAGGATCCCATGAATCAATGGGAATAACATTAGTGGGAATGCCCAACATTGGAGAGATGAAACCAGAAGGGAACACTTCCAGTGGACCAACAGGGCCCTAAGTGGAGAAATAGGATCACCAAACTACTTTCAAAAATTTTAACCCAGATTTTTTCCTAAGAGAAATAAGGGACAAAAATAGAGCAGAGATTGAAGCAAAGACCATCCAGTGACCAGCCCCACCTGGAATTTGTGCAAAGGGTGGTTACCAAACTGTGACACTATTATTGATGCCATATTTTGCTTGCAGACATGGCTGTCCTCTGCAAAACTCTACAAGCAACTGACTGAAACAGATGCAAATACCTATAGCCAAATATTGGACTGAGGTCAGGAACCACTATGGAAGAGTTAGGGGAAGGATTGAAGTTGATGGAAATCCCATAGGAATAATAGTAGTATCAACTAAAGTGGAACACTCAGAGTACCCCTAGACTAAACCACCAGCATATGAGCATGCATCTCAGCTGGTCTGTGGCCCCTGGCACCTATGTAACACAGGTTACCTTGTCTGGTCTGGGTGGCAGAGAATACACCTAATACTGTAGAGATTTGATGCCCCTGGGAAGGGCAATGTAGGAAGGAGTGAGCTGGGGAGTGGGTGAGTGGGTGGGGGGAAGTGTAAGTGGGCCATTGGGTGTGGAACACCATGTCAAAGGAAAGAGGTAATTCGGTGAGAATGCTTGGAAGATGGACAAGGAAGGGGGAACATTTGGTATGTAACTAAATGAAACAATGTCAAGAAAAAAAGTAAATGAATAAACATTAAGAAAATTATAAGCTTTAGGAAATCAACTTAAATCCAACCCTCACAAGTCAACTGAATAACATATGTACTCTGATCAATGAATATCATATATTTCCCCACCTGTTTCTTTCTGAGGGTGAGATATCTCCCACATTCTTGGTCCTCTCCAATTTCTCTGGTCATGGGATTCTCTGTGTCCAACTACAAGAACAAGAACCACAACATTTCAAATGTACATCAAAATTGAATTTTTTGCCTAAACTCCATAACTTTACCTTTTGTTCCTATCCTGTCTATCCCTGAAGAACTTTCAGGTCACATAGTGTCCAGATAATTTATTTCAGACCACTTAAAAATAAAACTATAATTCATCACATTCTAGAAAATACAGTCTGTTTGCAAGGTAAAAAATTTATTGAACAGTGCCTAGTTTCAATGCATAAAAGGCAAATTGAGGTATTATTGCAAGTAGACTACAAAATCCTATATTAGACAGAACAATGTTATTGTAAGACATCCAGTAAGTGTGGAGAGAGGTCTGTTTTCTGTTCTGATATAATTTAGTAGTGGCTAGGTACAAGTCCTCAGCTACAGGAGATCCTCATCCTTTCTTCTTCCTTATTTTGCCATACCTTCTTCAACTATATCACTGAGTGATTATGCTGTCCAGTATTTCCCTATTTATCTGAACACAGTGATTGTTGTTACTGCAATTCCCTGTGATCCAGTCTTCTTCATCTTCTTATATCAAAGCCATATGTTTTATTTTTCTAGAGCCCACTTCCATTAAATCATTCTTTCCTTCATACTGTCACACCATAACAAAATCAATTTATAGGGTTGGATTTATCTCACAGATCTTTTACCCATGTCAAAATATTTGGCATTCTATGTCTCTCAAATGACAATAATATTCAATCTTTGCATTGGTTTTTGTGTTCTTGAATACAGAAACCATCACTTATTCTTTAAATCCTCTGTTGAAGCTATCTTCCTGTGATGGCTTTCAGAATGGCTGAAACATGAAACATGTTTTAGTTTGTATTGAAGCTTTTGAAATAAAATGATTATTCCCTATCACAAGTCTACTGAAAGTCTAGAAATTTTAGGTTATAGACTATTATTTTAGAGACTATTTTCAGAAAATATAATCCATAATTAACAAGGAATTTACACATGAATGTGTAAATTTTTGTAATTTTTATTAATTTTTGTTATGTTATCATTGAAGACACTGGGAAAATTAAAAGTTACCAATAGTGCAAAGTTATTTATTCACCTTGAAAAATATTCAGAATATTTTGATCCTTATACCTACATTAAACTTATCATTTTCAAAATATGTAATGATCATAGTTCTGCAACTATAGTAAATGTTAAAATGCATATATGATTGTGAATTTTACTCTGATTGTTTTTCTATGCTCTGTTACAACCAATAATAGGAAGAGAAACAAACAAACAAATAAACACAGTAATTCAGAATATCTTGGTTTTTGCTTTTGTTTATGGTTTTTTGTTTGTTTGTTTTGTTTTGTTAACTACTGTGTTAAGAGAACACCTAAACTTCCTAAAATAGAACTTTTTTTAACTTTGTGTCATAAACTTCTGCCAGTCTTTGTTTTAGGAAATCAGTTCCATGGTCCTTTTTTCTTTAACGTATATCACAATAGGCACTTTATCCTACTTCAATTCTCAGTGCTTATTTAATATACATATAAAGCCACCAATTCTTTGGAAGAAGAGAGTAAATCCAATAGTGTGAATGTGACATAATCAAGTAAACCACAGAAGTCTGGTTACACAGTTCTTCCTCAAGGAGTGCATTAACAATTTCATGTTCCCTGAAACATGGAAAATATAGAAAATAGAGATAATAAGCTTTTACGTTTGAAACTCTGTAAATTCTTCCTCTCTCAAGAATGGCTTACATATTTGCCTTACCTACAAAAAGAAAAATGAGGAGATTGATTATCTCACAAATTTTATTCCTTGTGCCTTCAGAAAAAAGTGAAATGTCTACATGACATCATACAATTAAAATATATCAATATAGCATTTACCTTCAAATGATTTTTCTTAAACATGCATGAAGATTAACATAAAATCTTTAGTCAAATTGTGTTCATGAAAGTTTTAGCAGCAAATACCATTCAAATGTATGGATATATTCTTTTGAAACATGACTCAAAGCATATTACTATTTAAGTACCTTATGCATGAGAAACCAGAAAATCTAGGAAGACTTGGACACCTCTGGAGATTTCTTTCATAGTAATACCTCTAGCTCCTTTTTAGGGAGGGAGCAATTAAAACTTCAGGCAATCATTTGACTATGGGAATTTTTAATTGAACTCAAAGGGTTATTAATAATAGTGGAATAAGTAGTTCATGAAATTGAGACAAGATGAGAGGCACTGGAAGGAGTTGGAAGTATACATAATATTATAATATACCTTATAATATATATATTATATCCATATACAATTTCATATATTATATAAAACATACCATATTCATACACAAACAGATCACTCATAAATGTACACAACTTATGGCTGAATTTTCTCAGGTTCCAAGAGATGAAACCCACACTTGACACAGATTTTATCCAAAAACCAGAGAATAGATATCCCAACGACCTTAGGTAAAGCATATACTACTCCTCTAAACAATTAAAACCAGTATAATGACAAAACATTTATTGATATTGTCAATTAATAATAATTATTATTATATATACACACACACATTCTTTATTTAGCTATCACTGGACAAGCTTTATACTGTAGAAGTTGGGGACAATACATTGCAAGCAAAAATAGACTTTGGAACCCATGTCTCTGAATGATCTGTGTCTATTTAGTTCTTTCAATCAGGGCTCAGGGAACTCTTTGGATACATATATAGAAGGAGTTGGAGAGATAGAGATGAACTACAACACCAAATGATGCCCACTAAACCCACTGAGCAAAATAAGCTTTTATGAAATCACAGAGAGTAAAGCAGGAAAAACTGAGACTATACGATGCCCTCTGCATATATAATATAGTTTTGTTTTAAGACCTTAATGGTAATTCTTAATGTGTGAAGAGTAGATGTTTTATACTTTTTTCTGCTTTTATGGAATCTTTTATTTTCCTGTTAGCTTGTCTTTTTCCAACTTAGATATGATTACTTCTGTTTGTCTCTATTATGTTTTACTTTACTGTGTTTTATCATTATCTATTAGAAACCTCTTATTTTCAAATGAGAGACAGGTGGAGAATGGATCCAGATGGAAGAGAAAGTAGGAAGGTACTGGGAATAGTGTAGGGATGAGAATATGTATACAGAGTATATTATATGATAAAGAATTTATATTTAATAAAATTGGGAAAAGAAACTTTCTTATTTAGCTACTAAAATAAGATAACAACAGGCAAGTTCAACAAATATGTAACACCTAGAGAAGCAGAAGCAAACATTATAGGTTGTAGAAGTAACAAAGCCAAGGTTCAGATTATTTTAGCCCAGAAATCTATCAAAATATAAAGAAAAATATTCTTTTCATTATTTTCCAAAATATTAAGAGAAGAAATATTGTCCAATTAAGTTTATGATGCCACAGTTTCCTTGATACCAAAAATATATAAAGAATCAATGAAAAAGAGAATTAGAATCAATTTCCCTTAGGAATATATATTCAAACATACTCTATGTAATAATAGCAAACAAATTCAAGGAACACAGCAAAATGATGAGTTAGTACCATCAAGTTGGCTTCATTTCAGAGATGCCTGGTTGCTTCAATATAAAAAATTAGTAAATAAACTAAATAACAAATATTTAAAATACACCCAATAATGTCATCATATTCTCAAAGGACCTTTGAGAAAAATCCAATACTGTTTCTTGATAAAATTCCTTGAGATATTAAGAATAAAATGACATATTTCAATATAATAAAGACAGTTTATAGCAGGCCAGTAGCCTATATCAATGCATATGAAGAGAAATTCAAATTGATTCCACTAAAAACCAAAAAAAAAAAAAACCCAAGGTTATTAACTTTTTTTGTATATATATATATATATATATATATATATATATATATATATATATATTCAATATTGTACTAGATGTCTAAGCTAATATAAAAAATTGAAGGAGATAAAAGGGCTAAAATTTGAAATGGAAGAAGTCAACTTGTCTTGGCTAGCAGATTTGATAGTATATTTATGTGTCCCTAACAAAATAACTACACTTGACAAACTAAAATTAACTCACAAAAATCAATAGAATTCCCATATAGAAACATCAAATATATTGAGAAATAAATAAGTGTTGGCGTCCACTGCCTGGAGGGGGTGGGGCCTTCCTCCCTAAAACCAAGAAAGAACGCTAAATAAAATTAGGTGATTGAATGGAGTGATTTATCTTGGAGTCCATTTTCTCTCCCACCTTAGTTTCCTTTTAGCCCCAGACCATCTTCCAGGGGACCCAGTCTGTAATGTGAGTCAACCGCAGGCAGTGGACCCCAATATTTTGGTGCCCAGATGTGGAACCTCGACACGATGGTGAGATCATGAGGGAGAGCTTACTTGTGAGTGGAGCTCGGTGAGAAAGGACAAACAAGTATCTGGACTGTATTGAGCACAGGAAGCAACAAGGTAAGTACGCCAGAGCTGGTGCAAAGAAAGTGTTGCTAGTGTGGTGCGGGGCTAAGCTGGGTCAACATTAACCTGGTGTTGAATTCACTTAGGATTGTCAGCAAATATGGGACTAGTTAATTCAAAACAGACGGTGGTCCACAGCTTTCAAAAGCTGATTCAGGGGAGAGGGATAGGGTTAGAAGAGCAGCTGTTAGAAAATCTTTCAGAGAAGATAGATGTTTACTGCCCATGGTTCAGAGAAAGTTTAGATAAAGGAACCTGGGAGAGAGTTGGAAAAGCATTGAGGGATGCCCAGGTGGATAACTTCACCCTTTACCTTTGGGCACTGGTAAAGGATGCAATTGAAAAGGAAATCTCGCAGATTTTAGATAGCACCCAGGCAGAGTTCCGGGAATCTCTAGGGAGGTGCCCACCAGAGAAGAGTTTCTCAGAAAGGGGCACTCTCAATCTTAAATTAGGAGCATGTAGAGATTCTGATGATGAGTTGATATCAGACAAGGAAGATCAGTCAGAGAGAGGGGCTACAAGATGCTTTGCAGGTGGGGAATGCCCCCTCACAAATCTCCCCCTCTCCATCTAGGGCCTCCTATAGAGGAGAGCCTACTCTTTTGGAAAGGCAGCTAAATAGGCTAGAACTTGAAATAAAATTGCAGACTGACCAATGAGCTTCAGGACCTAAGGAGGGTGTCAGAGGCAGGGAGGAATAATTCTGAGTTGTATCATTCTCCCCTAGAAAGGGCTATGACTCAGGCTCCTGGAGAGCACCAGGACACCTCCAAAGTGCTGGCCTTCCCTATGGTTGACATAACTGACCAACAAGATAGTAGAAGTAAACAGTATCTCAAGGTGATAAAAGAATTAAATACAGCCATTGCACAATACGGCCCCACAGCCACCTATTAGAAAATCTCACGGGGTCCTATTTAACCCTGCAAGATTGGAAGGATTTGTGCCAAGCTACTCTAGCAGGAGGAGAGTGTTTATTTTGGCATTCTAAATGGCAAGAAGCCTGTAAGAAAACTGCAGCTTTTAATGCTCAGTCAGGTAATCCAGGCTAGAATGCTGATATGCTTTTAGGGGAGGGTCTATATAAAAGTAGGGCTAGTCAGATCAGTCTCCCCGCAGGAGTTTATGCTCAGGTTGCTGTGGCCACAGGCAGTGCTTGGAAACAGTTACCAGCAAGGGGGGACCCTGGCGGAGGCTTGGCCACCATTCCTCAGGGCCCGGATGAGCTATACTAGAACTTTGTAGATAGACTATTAATGACAGCCAATAGAATTCTTTTTTCCCATTTTTATTAGATATTTTCTTAATTTACATTTCAAATGCTATCCCAAAAGTTCCCTCCCCCTCCCCCTTCCCTGTTCCCCTGCCCACCCACTCCCACTTCTTGGCCCTGGCGTTCCCCTGTATTGGGGCATATAAAGATTGCAATACCAAGGGGCCTCTCCTCCCAATGATGGCCAAATAGGCCATCTTCTGCTACATATGGAGCTAGAGACACAAGTTCTGGGGGTTCTGGTTAGTTCATGCCAATAGAATTCTTGGAGATTCGCAATTGAAAAACCCTATGATTGCACAATTGGCTTATGAGAATGCTAATGAAGCATGTCGCGCTGCTATACAACCACATAAGGGACAAACAGACTTGAAGGGTTACATTCGCCTTTGTGCAGAAATTGGGCCTACCCTTAATCAGGGTTTCACAAGTGCTGCTGCTGTGCAAGGAAACACCACACAAACTACTTCCTCACGGGGTCGAGGGAATAATGCATGTTTTAAGTGTGGAAGTTTGGGTCATTTTAGAAATAAATGTCCTAAGAGGAAGGGTGTTGAGAGTGGACAGACAGATCGTGCCCCAGGATTATGTCCTGGGTGCAAGAAGGGCTGCCACTGGGCTAGAGACTGTAAGTCTAAAACAGACCTTCCTTTGCTGCAGGGAAACAGAAACCAGGGTCTGCCCCAGGCCACAAGTCACCCGCAGCCAGCAGTTTGTGGGGCCATGAAACTGCAACCCAGGAAGTGGGTTTTTGAACTCGTCAGTGCAGCCCCAGGAAGTGCAGGTTTGGACCTCTGTTCCACCAGCCACACAGCATTAACCCCAGAACTGGGAGTTCAGACTCTCTCTACCAGAGTCTGTGGGCCTTTACCTGCAGAAACCCATGGATTTCTTTTGGGACGAAGCAGTTCCATTGTGAAGGGCCTGAAGATTTATCCAGGTGTTAAAGATAATGATTATAAGGGAGAAATTAAGATCGTGGCTGCTTCCCCTCAAGGTGTTGAAGGAGTAGTACTTAACCAAAGACAAAATGGAGTCCCTTCTGTCAGGAGGGAAAGTGAACTTTTAAATTAATATAAGGAACTGAACCGTTGGCCCTAGCTACGGGGCAAGCTTTTCCTGGAACAATCACAGAATAGTCCAACGCCCTCTGAATGTTCCAACACCCTCTGTGGAATGGTTCAACGCCCCAGGAGGTTGCCTAAGGTAGCACATGACTTAACTGTTAGGTAAATTACCTCCCCCCCCCCCCCCCGCCTGAGTTTGTGTTTTTTGCCTTTATAAGCTTTGTAAAATTTCAGGTCGAGGTCAACTCCCCTGTTTCCTGCGTGGGATACGGGGTCGTCCCGGAGCTCCAATTAAAAATCCTCATGCAGTTTGCATCAAGATGGTCTTTCCTGATTCTTGGGGTACACGAACAGCCCATGTTTGGAGTAGGGGTATTTCTGGTTTGATCTTACATTTGGTGCATTGGCTGGGAAATTCGTTACACCCCAGAACCCCGAAGACCCCTTGGAGGTATGGGATCCCCTCTGGAATGTGTGTGTGCCTGCAGGTGTTCTGAGTGTGTTTTCTGTTTTCTGGTTTTCTGAAATGAAAGTGTGCTTACTGTGCTAGTTTGTTATGTGTCTAATCCTTCGTTTCTGAAACACAGTGATACCTGAGTTTAAATCTGCCTAAGTTTGGTTCTGGGTTGTCTATGTGGAATTCAGACGACAGTGCTTGTAGACATGGCATTTTTTGTGGTTCTGGTTGTCTATGTGGAATCGGAAGGCATTTTGAAATGTGCGCAAGCTGCTTTCATTAAAGAAACTTTAGTAAAGCTCAAAACACACATTGCATCTCACACAATAATAGTGGGAGACTTCAACACCCCACTCTCATCAATGGACAGATCCTGGAAACAGAAACTAAACAGAGACTCAGTCAAACTAACAGAGGCTATGAAACAAATGGACTTAACAGATATCTACAGAATATTTCATCCTAAANAGAACTCAAATTATCGCTATTTGCAGATGATATGATAGTATATATAAGTGACCCCAAAAACTCCACCAGAGAACTCCTAAACCTGATAAACAGCTTTAGTGCAGTAGCTGGATATAGAATTAACTCAAACAAATCGATGGCCTTTCTCTATACAAAGGATGAACTGGCTGAGAAAGAGATTAGGGAAACATCACCCTTCACAATAGTCACTAACAATATAAAATATTTTGGTGTGACTCTTACGAAGGAAGTGAAAGATTTGTATGACAAGAACTTCAAGTCTCTGAAGAAAGAAATTGAGGAAGATCTCAGAAGATGGAAGGATCTCCCATGCTCATGGATTGTCAGAATCAATTTAGTAAAAATTGCTATCTTGCCAAAAGCTATCTACAGATTCAATGCAATCCCCATCAAAATTCCAACTGAATTCTTCAAGGATCTAGAAAAGACAATTAGCAAGTTCATCTGGAATAACAAAAAACCTATACTAGTGAAAACTCTTCTCAACAATAAAAGAACCTCTGGTGGAATCACCATGCGTGACCTCAAGCTGTACTACAGAGCAATCATTATAAAAACTGCATGGTACTGCTACAGCAACAGACAGGTAGATCAATGGAATAGGATCGAAGACCCAGAAATGAATCCACACACCTATGGTCACCTGATCTTTGACAAGGGAGCTAAAACTATCCAGTAAAGAAAGGACAGCATTTTCAACAAATGGTGCTGGCACAACTGGCAGTTATCATGTAGAAGACTGGGAATTGACCCATTCTTATCTCCTTGTACGAAGGTCAAGTCTAAGTGGTTGAAGGATCTCCACATAAAAGCAGAGATACTGAAACTTATAGAGGAGAAAGTGGGGAAAAGTCTCGAAGATATGGGCACTGGGGAAAAATTCCTGAATAGAACAGCAATGGCTTGTGCTGTAAGATCGAGAATTGACAAATGGGACCTCATAAAGTTGCAAAGCTTCTGTAAGGCAAAAGATACTGTCAACAAGACAAAAGGGCCACCAACAGATTGGGAAAGGATCTTTACCAATCCTAAATCGGATAGGGAACTGATATCCAATATATATAAAGAACTCAAGAAGGTGGACACCAGAATATCAAATATCCCCATTAAAAAGTGGGGCACAGAGTTAAACAAAGAATTCTCAACTGAGGAATACCGAATGGCTGAGAAGCACCTGAAAAAATGTTCAACATCCTTAATCATCAGGGAAACGCAAATCAAAACAACCCTGAGATTCCACCTCACACCAGTAAGAATAGCTAAGATCAAAAAATCAGGTGACAGCAGATGCTGGCATGGATGTGGAGAAAGGGGAACACTCCTCCACTGTTGGTGGGACTGCAAGCTTGTTCAACCACTCTGGAAATCAGTCTGGCAGTTCCTCAGAAAATTTGACATAGTACTACCGGAAGATCCAGCAATACCTCTACTTGGCATATATCCAGAAGAGTTTCCATCTGGTTATAAGGACACATGTTCCACTATGTTCATAGCAGCCTTATTCATAATAGTCAGAAGCTGGAAAGAACCCAGATATCCCTCAACAGAGGAATGGATACAAAAAATTGGGTACATTTACACAATGGAGTACTACTCAGCTATTATAAACAATGAATATATGAAATTCCTAGGCAAATGGATGGATCTGGAGGGTGTCATCCTGAGTGAGGTAACCCAATCACAAAAGAACTCACATAACATGTACTCACTGATATGTGGATACTAGCCCAGAAGCCTAGACTACCCAAGATACAATTTACTAAACACATGAATCTCAAGAAGAATGAAGTCCATTATGTGGTCTCTTTGCCCCTTCCTAGAATTAAGAACAAAGCACACACTGAAGGAGTTACAGAGATCATGTATGAAGCTGAATCAAAAGGATGTACCAACCAGTGATGGCGGCTGCCAGGGATCCTTCCCATAATCAGCCACCAAAATAAACACTATAGCATATGCCCGCAAGATAATGCTGAAAGGGACCTGATATAGCTGTCTCATGGGAGGCTATACCAGTGCCTGGCAAACACGGAAGTGGTTGCTCACAGTCAGCTATTAGTTGGAACACAGGACTCCCAAGGAAGGAGCTAGAGAAAGTACCCAAGGAGCTGAAGGGGTCTTCAACCCTCTAGGTGGAAGAATAACATGAACTAACTAGTTCCCCCTGCACTCATGTCTCTAGCTGCATATATGGAAGAAGATGGCCTAGTTGGCCATCATTGGGAGGAGAGGCCCCTTGGTCATACAGACTTTATATGCCCCAGTACAGGGGAATGCCGGGGCCATTATGTGGGAGGGGGTGGGTAGGGGAGGAGGGCGGGGATGCGGGATGGTAAGGGGAAATTTCGGGATAACATTTGAAATGTAAATGAAGAAAATATCTAATAAAGAGAAAAAAAAGAAACTTTTTTCATTTTTATTGGTTATTTTATTTATTGACATTTTATATGTTCTATAAAATGATTTTGCTTAAAAATTTTTATTTCATTGTACTTCATTTTATTTTATTATTTTAATTTGAGTCCATGAGACATCAAAATAGAATAATGTCCTGGTATCCTGTGTAAGCTGTTTTTGGAATTCTTGTTTACTTCTGAAGGTAAGCCCATATTATTTAAGAAAAGCTAAAAGCACAGAGATAAGTAACTCTCTCAAGTCTTGAATTCCAAAACAGAAACGTCTAGACAATAATTATCCGTAAGGCAGAACTTATGTCAGGACTTATCAGGTCTTCAGAGACATTTTATTCCCCCCCAAGCCATAGTGACTTCTTTTTACATTTTTTTAAAAATTTAATTAAAATATAATTATATCTTAAAAAAAAAAAAGAAAGAAAGAAATGCGCCCAGTTTCTATGGGCAACTGTCACTGTGGACCGTGAGGACCCAGTGATCAACGGGAGTGGTCTCACATTCAGGGGCTCGTCCCAGGTTTGTGCGACCACCCAGGGGTCCTGGACCCACTTAGAAGTAAGATTCTCTGTGTTGTCCCTGTGCTGTGTCTGTATTCTGTTTGGAAATCTGGTGTGATCGCAGTTTCAGTTTTGCGGACGCTCAGTGAGGCTGCTCTCCGAGAGGAAGAGCAGAATGGATAAGGATAGACGTGTCCAGGTGTCCACTGACCGTTAGCCCTGGGAGACGTACCAGGAGGATAGGGGAAGGACCAGGGTCGTCTGGTGGATCCCCGTGGGAATAGTCAGGAGATAGTCCTTCTCCTTGATGATCTGTCTCAGAGTCCTGAATCTAGGCGGCTGACTCTGGTCGACATGAAGTCGATGCTGGTTTTGGTTTCTTTTTCTCTTTATGTTTGTGTCTGCCATCGTTGTGTGTGTCTCTGTTTTGTTTATATGTGTGGATTTGTGTTTCTGGTAATGGAAAAAAAATGAAACTTTATGTGGTTGGAGCACGGCCCGAGGCCTGATGTGGGGCTTGGCATCCACCCCTCCCCTCCTGGCTGCTGTGGGCTCCAGCCAGACACACGCCAGCCCGCTGAGAGAGCACCACTGTGGGACCTTGCGCCCACTGCGCGTGAGGGCGACTCCAGTGCCTGCCAGCCGCTACCGTCCAGCGGAAAAGTTGCTCAGGGTTGTGGCGGCAGTGGTAGCGGTGGCAGCGACAGGCAGCAGCAGCGGCAGCGGCTCTGCGATTCTTAAAGGGACAGCAGCTCTTGTGTGTCTGTGTGAGTCTTGTGTGTTTGAACACGCTGCTGCGGGGCCATGCGCCCAGCCTTGGGGTCCGGCTTTAGACCCCAAGCGCGGGCCTTTGTAGTGGGATGAGGCCTGCGGTGCAGGAGGGTGACCTCCTGCGCCCGCCAGACTGCCCTAAGCAGAAAGTTGCTTGGGGTCAAGGCGGTGGCAGTGGCTCACAGCTCTTAAAGAAACAGCAGCTCTGCAGCTCTTAAAGGAACAGCAATTAAAATTGTTGTTGCAAAATACTGATAAACTGGTATTGTGGAATTAATGGTTGTTTCTCTTAGAATAATCTCTGTGCTTGTGATCCATCAGGTAACAAGGAGCTCCTCTCTAGAAATTACAGCTGAGGAAAAATTGAGAATCTTGTTTGGTTTAAATAATCAAATGTATGCAACCATTTCAGTTTTGTTTCTGAATGATTTTAAAAGTTTTTATATGTCTTGGTTATAGACTATTGGCTCATAAGTTATTAATTATGATCAGAAGGTTGTAACATTGGTAACGGAAAAGTTAGAATCCAAACATGTAACAAGTAATGTTTTTAGGGCTGATTTTTAAAGAAAATAAGTTGTTTACACTGTTAAGATTGAGTTTTGCTCCCCAAAATTGTAATTGTGTACTGGTGTTACAAGAGAATTTGAAAGTGAAGGCTTCTCCCGAATCAGAGTCTCCAGCTATGAACACTCTTCACAACCAAGGAGCAAGAGAGACCCTTTGAATCATGCTGTTTGGAACTACATCATGGCTAAAGGTAAGGAGAGTTTGAAAATCTTAAAGCCAGGCTCTGATCTCCGAGGTTCTTTAAGATAGAACTGATTGGGCTAAGGTAAGAGAAGTAATACAGGGGCCTTACATGTAGAGGTTCAACAGGTTATATAATCTAGTGGAAGAGACAGAGAAGGTGTATTGAGAGAGAGAGAGAGAGAGAGAGAGAGAGAGAGAGAGAGAGAGAGAGAGAGGCAAAAGAAAGAAAACAGGAGAGATCATAGACTAGAATCTTGGCCACAGAAGAAAAGAGAAGACAGGACCTAGACAGATCAGGTATCCAGATCAGTAAATCTGGGCAACAGAAGACCAGTGTGCTTAACAAAATTAAGTGAATTGGGATACTGAGCCTCAGCTAAAAAGCCTCAACTATATCGGACTGAAGTTACTTATTTAAGACTGTAAAAATTCTTGGACACCTCTGGCTTCTGCAGGCTCTGGATACCTGGGTTTGCAATCTTAGCTACCCCATTGTACCCCCTAACCAAGAAAGGGGAGGTGTTTGTGTAGATTCCAGATCATCAGAAAGCCTTTAAAAAGTTTTTAAAAGACTTTACTAATGGCCTTGGCTTTGCCCGATGAGAGAGGAGTTACAGAGGACTCCTTATTCAGACTTTGAGACCTTGAAATAGGCCAGTGACTTGTCTATCGAAGAAGTTAGACCCTGTTGCCAGCAGGTGGTTTTCCTGTTTGAAAACTCTTGCTGCTGTAGCCCTGCTTGTCAAGGATGCTGATAAGCTCATAGTGACACCCCATGTTGTTGACCAATGCTCTTATGTGCTCCCCCTGCTGTCCTTATTCCCGCTACCCTACCGTCTGGGACTGATGATTCATCACTGTGCTGATATTCTGGAAGAAGAACCTGGTGCTCGAAATGATCTGGAAGATCAGCCTTGGCCTGGGAGTCTGAGCTGATACATGAATGGCAGTAGCTTTGTGGCTAAAGGTAAGCGGAAGGCAGGGACAGCAGTGGTGGACAGGAAGCAAGTGATCTAGGTCAGCAACTTCCCTGAAGAGACATCAGCCCAAAAAGCTGAACTATGACTCTGATATGAGCTCTATGAATGGCAAAGGGGAAGTCTACACTGACAGCAGGCATGCTTTTGCTACTACACGGAGTAATATGCAGACAAAGGGCTGTTGACATCTGCAGTGAAAGACATAAGATGCTGTGGCTAAAGAGAATCAGATGGCAGATCTAACTGCCAAACAGGCGGCCCAAGGAGCAGTGACCCTGGCAGTCAAAGAGCCTAAAGATTATTATGATGTCAGAGAGACCACTATCAAGTTATAGACAAATTAGGACTGGTCAAGAAAAACTAGTCCTCCCAGGGGGAAAAAAAGACTCTCAGACTTGGCAGAAGAAATAGTCAAAAGCTCCAAGACCTGTGCGATGACCAATGCAGGACACTCCATGTATACTGAGAAGAAGCTCAGGCGGGACTGGCCTGGAGCCTATTGAGAGATAGATTTTATGTAATAGCCAAGAAGATCTTAGAAGAAAACTTCCCGAGGCTTGGGATACCCAAGGTAATCTTTGTTGCCCAGGTAAGTAAGTCAGGAAATGGCCAAGATATTGGGGATTGATTAAAAGTTACATTGTACATACAGGCTCCAAGGTTTAAGACAGGTAAAAAAGATGGGTGGACCCATTGAAGGAAATTGACAGTGGAGACTGGCTTTAATGGTTAGATAACACTCCTAACCTTTGTGCCCTTCAGGGTTAAGAACACCCTTAGACAGTTTGGTCTGACCCCCCCTATAAATTACTCTATGGGGGGAACCTTTCCACTGGTAAAAATAGCCTCTGTACATAGTGCTAACTGCTGCTTTCCCAGCCTTTATTCTCTAGGCTCAACAAGGTGCTCAAGTGAGTGAGACAGCGAACATAGAAGCAGAAGGCTATTCAAGAGAAGGAGACCAGAGACCTGCAAGTTAGAGATTTGGTCTACATTTGATGCTGTCATGCAGAAAATCTTGAGAATCTGTGAAAAGGCCACCCTACTCTCTACTCTTATGGGACCCCTTTTAATATTACTTCTGCTTTTAAATTATAAATCCATGTGATGTGTGTTACATAGGCTAGTCGCCTTTGTTAGAACAAAAAGTAGTGCAGTGCTGCCTTTCGTTTTTGAGGCAACAGTACCATGCCCTAAGAATCAGGTGTGTCAGGGAAAAGATCATAACCAGTCCTAAGATTAGGACTATTTAGCCAGGCGTGGTGGTGCATGCCTTTAATCCCAGAACTTGGGAGGCAGAGGCAGGCGGATTTCTGAATTCGAGGCCAGCCTGGTCTACAAAGTGAGTTCCAGGACAGCCAGGGCTACACAGACAAACCCTGTCTCGAAAGGAAAAAAAAAAAAAAAAGATTAGGACTATTCACTAGAAGAAGTGGGGAATGAAGTAGTAGTACAAAATGGAGTCCCTTGTGTCAGAAGGGAAAGTGAACTTTTAAACTAATATAAGGAACTGAACCGTTGGCCCTAGCTATGGGGCAAGCTTTTCCTGGAACAGAATAGTCCATTGCCCTCTGAATGTTCCAACACCCTCTGTGGAATGTTTCAACGCCCTAGGAGGTTGCCTAAGGTAGCACATGACTTAACTGTTAGGTAAATTACCTCCCCCTTCCCACCCACCCCCGCCTGAGTTTGTGGTGTTTGCCTTTATAAGCTTTGTAAAATTTCAGGTCGAGGTCAACTCCCCTGTCTCTTGCATGGGATACGGGGTCATCCTGAGCTCCAATTAAAAATCCTCATGCAGTTTGCATCAAGATGGTCTTTCGTGATTCTTGGGGTGCACGAACAGCCCGTGTTTGGCGTAGGGGTATTTCTGGTTTGATCTTACATTTGATGAGTTGGTTTCTGGTTTGATCTTACAGTGTTATAACTGTGCCTGCTAATAAAAGAATTGCTCAACTTGTCTTAGTTCCTTCACATCTGCTACCATCCAGATTTGTTAAAAATGAGAGAGAACCAGGTGGCCTTGGTTCCTCTGGTGTGTATTGGGTTCAATCTATTTCTGATCAGAGACCTAATCTTAAATTGACAATTGGAGAAAAGGACTTTGAAGCATTAATAGATACTGGAGCTGATGTTACCATTATTAGAGGACAGGATTGGATGTTAAATTGGCCTCTGTCTGAAACTCTTACTCATCTTAGAGGAATCAATTATGCTAATAACCCAAAAGGAAGCTCCAAGCTGCTAACCTTGAGAGTTGAGGGAGGCAACTCAGGACAGATTCAGCCATATCATGCCAAATTTGCCTGTTACCCTATAGGGAAGAGATCTCTTATCTCAAATGGGAGTTATAATGAAGTCGTAACTAAGCAGATGCTAAGACAAGGATTTTTGCCTGGTCATGGGCTAAGAAAAGAGAAACAAGGTATTAAGACTTTTGAAGGACCTAAGCCTCACCCTAACACAAGAGGTTTGGGGGTATTTTCAGTAATGGCCACTATCCTGCCTGCATCCCATGCAGATAAAATCCACTGGCTCAGTGACAGTCCAGTGTTGGTGGATCAGTGGTCTCTGCCTAAAGAAAAAAATTGAAGCTGCCTCATTAATAGTGCAGGAGCAATTAGAGGCAGGACATTTAGTAGAATCTCAGTGTCCCTGGAATTCTCCAATCTTTGTTATCAAGAAAAAAATCTAGTAAATGGAGATTGTTGCAGGATTTAAGAAAGGTTAATGAAACCATAGTATCTATTGGTACCTTACAACCTGAGCTTCCATCTCTTAGCCATTCCTAAAGGATATTTTAAAATTGTGGTAGATTTGAAAGATTGCTTCTACACTATTCCTCTGCACCCAGAGGATTGTGAGAGATTTGCATTTAGAATTCTTTCTATAAATTTTAAGGAACCTATGAAGAGATTTCAATGAACAGTCCTCCCCCAGGGCATGGCTAATAGCCCTAGTTTATGTCAAAAATTTGTCGCAAAAGCCATCCAGCCTGTAAGACAGCAATGGCCTATGATCTACATTTCCCATTATACAGATGACATCCTGATTGCAGGTAAAGACCCCCAAGAATTGCTTTTGTGTTATAGAGATCTAGAAAAGGCCTTAACTGATAATGGCCTCCAAATAGCTCCTGAAAAGGTTCAAACCCAGGACCCTTATAATTACCTAGGCTTTAGACTTACTGATCAAGCTGTTATCCCCCAGAAGGTAGTTATTCACAGGGACAACTTAAGAACTTTAAATGACTTTCAAAAATTTTTAGGTGATATTAATTGGCTTTGCCCCTATTTAAAGCTTACTACAGGAGAGTTGAAACCTTTATTTGATATTCTTAAGAGAAGTTCTGATCCTACTTCCCCTAGATCTCTAACCTCAAAAGGATTATTGGCTTTGCAATTAGTGGAAAAAGCTATTGAAGAACAGTTCATCACTTATATAGACTACTCTTTGCTTTTACATCTGTTAATTTTTTAATACAACCCATATGCCCACAGGATTGTTGTGGCAAATGCTCCACTTATGTGGGTTCATTTTTTAATTTCTCCTAAACGTAATATCTTGCCGTATTATGAGACAGTAGCTCAGGTAATCTCACTTGGAAGGAGGCAAGCACTAACTTATTTTGGCAGAGAGCCAGATACTATTATTCAACCTTACAGTGTAGAACAGGATGCTTGGCCAAAAACAACACAGCACAGATTGTTTACTTCCTCAGATAGAATTTATAGGAACTATAGATAACCATTATCCTCAAGATAGGTTGATAAAAATTTTAAATGTACATGAGGTGATATTTCCTAATGTGACTTCTTTTCAGCCTTTGAATAATGCTCTTTTAATCTTTACTGATGGCTCCTTTAAAGGATGAGCCAGATACCTTATAAAGGATCAACAGTTGGTCATGAAAACTCCTGGCCTCTCAGCTCAGTTAGCAGAGCTGACAGCAATATTAAATGTCTTTCAGTCTGTAAATGATGCCTTTAATATTTTTACTGATAGTTTATACGTTGCACAATCAATCCTCTTATTAGAAACTTGTGGTACTTGTAATTTCAATATGCCAGCAGGATCACTGTTTTCACAATTGCAGAGCATAACTATCTCGCGTGAGGCTATGCCGGTGCCTGGAAAATACAGATGGGGATGCTCACATTCATCTATAGGATGGAACACAGGGCTCCCAATGGAGGAGCTAGAGAAATTACCCAAGTTGTTGAAGGGGTATACAATCCTTTAGGTGGAACAACAATATGAAGTAAACAGTACCCCAGAGTTCGTGTCTCTAGATGCATATTTAGCAGAAGATGGCCTAGTCGGCCATCACTGGGAAGAGAGGCCCCTTGGTCTTACAAACTTTATATGCCCCAGTACAGGGGAATGCCAGGGCCAGGAAGTGGGAGTAGGCACGCGGGGGAGTAAGGTGGAGGGAGGGTATAGGGAACTTTTGGGATAGCATTTGAAATGTAAAACAAGAAAATATCTAATAAAAACAAAAAAGAAAATATCTGTTTTGTACAGGCCATATAAGAGCTCATTCCAGTCTTCCTGGACCTTTAGCTGCAGGAAATAATTGCATTGACAGAGCTTTAATAGGAGAGGCATAATTTCAGATCCTGTTGCATTGGCTAGAAACAATCATGCTAAGTTTCACCTCTCTAACCATACCTTAAGGCTCAGAAATAAGATTACTAAAGAACAACCAAGAATGATTGTTAAACAATATCCTGAATATATTGCCTTAACTCCCGTTCCACATTTAGGAGTCAATCTATGAGGCCTTATGCCAAATCAGATCTGGCAAATAGATGTAACTCATTATGTGGAATTTGGAAAATTAAAATATATGCATGTATGTATAGACACCTGTTCTGGATTTATTTTTGCTTCTCTACATACGGAGGCCTCCAGAAATGTAATTGATCATTGTTTACAAGCTTTTAATGTGATGGGATTGCCTAAACTTATTAAAACAGACAATGGTCCAGCTTATACTGGCAACAATTTTATTTCCTTTTGTAAAGAATTTGGCTTTAAACATAAGACTGGAATTCCTTATAACCCCATGGGACAAGAAATCGTTGAACGTGCTCATCGCACCTTGAAAAATTGTCTTTTAAAAACAAAACAGGGGTGGTTTTATCCCCCAACGTCACCAAAAATGCATCTTGCTTTTGCTTTATTTGCCTTGAATTTCTTGCAAACTGATGCTAAGGGTCAGTCTGCAGCAGATCAACATTGGCATCCAGTTACTTCCAGCTCTTATGCCATGGTAAAATGGCAGGACCTATTAACTAATAAATGGAATGGTCCAGATCCTGTATTAATCTGGGGAAGAGGTTCTATCTGCATATTTTCATAAGAAGAAGATGGAGCGCGATGGCTGCCCGAAAGACTGGTTCACCAAGTGGATGCAGAGCCAGAATCTTCCAGTAAGTTTGATTCCTACCCTGAAGATGATTAAAAATCCTTTTCAGCCACGAGAGCTGAGTTAGAGGCCAACCCCTATTCCTGAGAATCTACAGTCTCACCATGAATTCTTAGAGACATCTCCCTCACTCCTAAGCTTGGGTGTTGCTAATTTGCAACTGAATAAAGACTTCCTGGCTCTTCCAAGAGAGGCTCCTTATCCTATTGTGTTTCAACTGCTTTTAGTTTTGTGTCTACAAACAGGTCTGCTTCCCCCTGCAGCAGAACTCCAGCAAGCCAGCAGGTCATGCCCAGGAGGCACTCAGGCACAGCTGACAGGATCACTGCATTATGAAAATGCACATGATATATATATATATATTTGTGGCTTTGGTCTGAATTGGGAATTAGGTTTACTATGAAGGCCGGACAAGCTTACGATGGGCAACCAGGCCTTGGAGCTATTCCATTCTAAGACAGAGATATATGCCAAAAGGGGGTGGATTATTAATATTATGCCACAGATTCATGTTTATGAAAAATATTCATAAACAGCTGCATATATTCTCAAAGATGGAACTGGATAGTTCGGGAGGGTCTGAGATCCTAAGACACTGTGTGGCCGCCAGCCACTATTTCCCCCTGGCAGGACTATAAAGCACAAATTAATTTTGTGTCTCAGTCCCGCTTATTTTTATTACATAAGTAAGGAGGAGATATATTCTCTCTCCCCCACCAGCCTATTCCAGGCTGAGTGCAGACCAGCCATAGGAAGCCACATGAAGAGTGGTTCTTCAGCCAAGACTGGCTTTCATTGTCTTGCTAAATCACACCTGAGCTACTCTGGTGCCCTGCTGTCTGTCACTGTGCCTGTGCCTCTCTCTGGATGGGATGAGCATCCTGCCATGATATTCCAGAGCTCCCTGTACCCTGGCTCCACCCAGTTCACCTGCCTACAGCTAGGACAGCCCACAGAACCTCAGGCTTTGAGCCAAATTCTATGCACCTGTGCAGAACTGACTGGGGGCGGGGCCTTCCTTCCTAAAACCAAGAAAGAACCCCAAATAAAATTAGACGCTTTGAATGGAGTGATTCATCTTGGTGTCCTCTCCCACCCTAGTTTCCTTTCAGCCCCAGACCATCTTCCAGGGGATCCAGTCTGTAATGTGAGTCAACCGCAGGCGGTGGACCCCAACAAATAAGGAAGACAGTATCTTTCACAATAGCCGCATATACTATAAAATATCCTTGCTTAATATTTAAAAAGCAAGTCAAATACTTCTATGGTAAAAACTTCAATTTTTGAAGGTAGAAAATACAGAAGGAATCATGAAGAAATTCCATGCTTATAAGTTGGTTGGGATAACTTCAAAAATGTCCATCATACCAAAAGCAATTTACAGATTTAATTCAATAAACATCAACACTCCAATACAATTCCTCATATTTCTTACAAGGAAAATTATTATGTTTCTATGGAAAATTCCCAGGATAGCTAAAACCTTCATAAATTGTGAAAGAACTTATGAAGCTTTCACTCTTCATGTTTGTATGTTGTAATAATGAAGTATAATTATAAAAAAAACTGCATGATATTGGCATAAATATGGATACATGATCAATGGAATCAAATTGAAGACCCAAACATTAATTTTCATATATATGGACACCTGGTTTTCTAAAAACAGTGCAGAAAAAGACAATGGAAAAATGGCAGCACTTTCAGCAAACAGAGCTAGTTAAATTTGATGTATGCATTGAATTTAAATTTGATGTATTATTGAAAATATATCCATACAAAGACAACACAAAAGAAGATACACTCAACAAAATAGAAAAAAGTGGGGAACATTCTTGATGCATTGGCACAGGAGAATATTCATAAATCCAGCACTGATAATCCAAGAACTAAGATGAACAATTAGTAAGTGGGACCATGTGAATCCATCATTTGAACAATGAGGCAGCATACAGAATTGCAACATAATTTTCATAAATTGAAATCCAATAGAGGGCTGCTATCTCAAATATGTGAAGAACGCAAAACACTAGATATCAATATATATTTATATATAAAATGTAATACAGATTTAAGTAGAGAATTTTCCATAGACATTCCCCAATGAGTGAGAACCATATTTTTTATAAAGTTCAATATCTTTAACCATCAGGAATCTGTACATCAAAACTATTTTGATATTCTATCTTACACATGTCAGAATCACTAACATACATCACACAAATGACAGCTCATACCATTGATAATATGGATTAAGAGGAATAGCCCATCCATTCCTGATTGTAGTATAAATTGTACAGCTACAGTGAAAACAAATCCTCAGAATGATAGAATTGTTCTACATAATGATCTAAATATAACAACCTTGGGCATATACCCAAAGGATGCTTCATTCTAAAATACTGACACTCAACCATATTCAACGATGCTTTATTCATCATAAACAAGCATGGTAAACAACATAGAAACTCTTAAAGAGAAGAATGGATAAAGGAAATGTGTTACATTTACACAACAGAATATTACTCAGCTATTTAAAAAAATGACATGACAAAACTTTCAGGCAAATGGATGAACTAGAAAAAATATCATCCTAAGTCAAGTAACCCATATTTATAATGTTAAATATGCTATGAATTTGCTTCTGTGCAGTTATTAGTTGGAAAGAAACTGATAGACAAGCTATAAGGCGTAGACCCAAAGAGCTAGGTGTATAAAAATTTCTGGTGATAGAAGACCTTGGCATGGGGAGAAGAAATAGATTTTAAGGGTGATATTGGGTTAAGTGGAAACAGAAACTTGAGAATCGAGTCCAGAAAGGAGGAGACATAGGGTAGATGGAAACAATGCAAGGATAGAAAGCTATAATTAAGGGTTATTTGAGGTAAATGGAAACTAGTGCATTGAAAACATCCTAAAATGTATAATGATGATCTTAATGAGGTTTCCTAATAATGGAATATAGAATCTTAACTGGCTATATTTTGTCACTGAATCTTGACACTGAACAAGGGTCCTAGTAGCAAAACTAGGTTGAACTCAATTGACTTGTTGACAAAGATGGTCACATTGTTCCCTCCCTGATGCCCTAGGGGGAAAATCTCCAGCTGTTGCTAAGACAGTGAGCAGCTCTCTGCAATTTGACAACAGAGCTCCATTGCTGAGAACAACACCCACATAATTCAGTGAAAGTGAAGTAAGTTAGCTGATGTCTATGTGGAGTCTTCCTTCCCACATCCTAGTCTTATTGTTGAGAGAAGTTATTCTACAGACTACCACAGAAAGAGTTAAAGAGCCCAGGCACCAAAGCATTGGTATACAGTCTGTCCTGCCTGTAAAGTTTGCTAGGTCAATGATGGCACTGAACTTGAACAAGTAGTCAACTTATGTCTGTTTTGTATTGAAGGTACTATCCACTAGAAGAAACCTATATCCTATCTTGCTTGGGCAATGAAGGTCAAAAGACTAAATAGCCAATTAAACTCAGGTGAAATCAAACACTACCGATATTGAAAAAAGAAAGTAGTAAAAAAATGACACCAAATGATAATCTCCTATACTTATAGATAAGACATTTTCAGTCATCATCAGAAAAGCTTCTTCGAATAGAAGATGCAAAAAGACAGAGACCCTCAGTCATATGGTATGCAGAGAAAAAGAACCCAATTGGAATTTTTCAACAAATCCCTTCTCTCAGATTTCAGAAATAACCTCGAATAGCAGTCAAAGTAGTGTAGAGGCTAAAGGAAAAGGAGGACATTGCAAGAACCCAGAAGTCTGAATCTCCTAGGCAATGTGCATATGAACTCACAGCATAAGTCTACCACAGTTTTTTTCCAGGTACTCTCTATGTATACACACACACACACACACACACACACACACACACACATGCACGCGCGCACACACACACACACACACACACACACACACACACACACACACACACACACACGCACACGCACACGCACGCACTCACTATTTTAGATTAGTGTTCCAATGGAATGTCCAGATTCTGTCTAGTGAATCTCTGAATGTTGTGTCTACACTTTCTACTCTTTTTTCCATTAGGTTGCCTTCTCCAACTTCACTATGATAATTTTTATGTGATCTTGCTTTATTTCATTTTCCATGTTATTTCTTAGTATTCTGTTTGTTTCTAATGGGAGATTTTAAAGGAGTGGATCTGGAGGAATGGGGAGCTGGAGAGGATCAGTAAGGAGTAAAGTGAGGTAAAACTATAATCAGGAAATATTTCAAAATAATCAGTGCATTTTGATTTCTATAATTAGGTCCTCCAAAATAATGATTGTAGGCTTTCTCAGTACAGCCTGTATATGTAGACCAAATTTTGTTATCAGTAATCTGTGCATTTGAATTGATTGTCAGAAGTTCAGCTCCACCACGCCACAGTACGCCAATACTTCTTTTTTTTTTGATACACATGTAGTCTGATGTATTGGTTCCTTCTGAGGCACTGAAAAAAGAATCAAAGCCTTCATCCAAAACAAAGAAAACAACCATCACCCATATAGAAGACACTACAAGTGGAACCAGGACCTGAGCAACCAGGATTTTTGTTTGTTTGTTTGATTTTTGTTTGTTTGTTTGTTTTCTGCCTGAAATGCATTCAGTTTGAGGTTTGTGGCATGTATTACTGGGTAGAAGACATGCAATCTGAGATATTCCTCTTAGCTTTAAAGTCAAGAGGCAACTGAAGGGCTTTCAAGTGGGCCCAGGCATTGGACACAGGTCTTTTGCTTTTCTCTTCTCTCATTTTTGTTAATCCATTTGATAGTAGGCATAACATTTTTGTTCACTGTGCAAAGATTATCTCTGCTGATTTCTCTGCTGCCGTATCTTGCAATCAGGATATGTCATTGCAATATCTAATATCCTGTTTCAAGTTTCTGTAATCATTGTTCCCCATTTTTCCTCTGACATGTCAATAAAAACTAATCATACAATGTCTGGGCAGAAGACAGAATAGGGTGAAACTTCAATCAGCCTGAGGAAGGAGAGAGGGAGAGAGAGAGAGAGAGAGAGAGAGAGAGAGAGAGAGAGAGAGAGAGAGAGAGAGAGAGAGAGGATTTCCCACAAGAAAGGGGTCCAGAGAGATATCATGGAAGAATATCTGATTCCCAGAAAGTCATGCCTATTCAAAAATGCAACTATCTCAGGCATTCTTCCTTGGAGGTAACAATATTAGCTTAGAGGTTTAGAATAGAAAAATGATTATCCAATTATTATAGTGTAAGCTAATTAAACCTAAGTCTAATTCATTTGGGAGCTATGTGTGAACAAAGAAATACTGCCACTTATAAAACTACTTTTAGATTTGATTACATTCCTAAAGAAATCCCCCATGGTCTATTCTTTTATTTGGCCACTGACTCATTCCTGAAATTAAATACCAGGGTCCAGCAATCAAAATTCATTATTTGGTTAAACCTGTTAACATCTCCAATCAGGACTCACCAATTCACCTAAGCACGACTCACCCTTCTTTTCTTTAAATACGTACTCTTGTAGAAATACCTGCTCATTATTGCTGTCTGCCTTTGTCTAATGCATAAGTAGCCTTTCCACACTTGGTCCTCCAGGGTGATAAATCTCCTTTGTACTGAGGCATTTTGGGAGTGTGTGCCTGTATCCATTCTGAGGGAGTTGCCCCCTAGCACTTGCATGGTGGAATCATGAATGAGATCATGACTCTCATCACTATACAGGACCACCTAATGCAGTTTTCACATGTTCTGGACTGCCCAGTACCTACTCACATCACTCAACAGTGGGTAATTGTTGAGTTTTCCCTTATCCTAAATATTAAATACTTCCTAAATACATCCTAAATACTTCCCTAATTCATTAGATGGTAACATGTGTCTACAACATCTCAAATCTCCTTTTTGGGTGCCAAAAATGCACCCAATCACAGACTTCAGGGGCAATAGTGGATTCATGTAGATGGCCAGTAGGCTCATTTTGTTTATTTTAGCTCAGTTGGCAGTTTTCTTTTACTTTTGTTGGCATCTCCAATGGAATGCATTCCACACTGTCTGGAAATCCTGTCAACAGTTCCTGGATTTCACCTTGGACTATTGTCTCCCCTTCTTGGTGATGAGCTTGGGTGATGACCCCTAATTTCAAGAGAACATTTTATCAAACACCTAAATCACTATTGGGCTTTTATGGCTCTCAACTTTAGCTCTTTGCTTCCACTACCAAAATAGATCTGTTCTTTCCCTCCTGAATGAAAAGTAAAACTCATACCCAACATTATTAATTCATTGCAGCATTCAAAATTATCCCTTATATTTCCTCATTATCAAACAAAATGATAATTTTTATACTTTTGTGGGTACATAGACCCAACAAAGAATATATATCTCCTTGTCTATTTCACTTCTCTCAAGTTATGATAATTTCTTCCATCTTTGCTTCTCTGTCTTTCCAAGATCTTCCCTTTCAATTTCTGTTGTGCTATTAGCCATCAAAACACCCACTGAAAACCCTCTAGTATGTTGTTACTGACTGATGCTATGAATGCTGTGAAGGCCCAGAGCTCTGGGCCTTCCTCTTTGATCTATCCTGCCACGCCTTCAATATTCCCTCACCACCACCACCACTCAAAAATGCCCTGAATACAGTTCTAAATGGTCCCACTGCACAACTTCATAAACTTTCTCTGTCCCACTCCAGTGGTTAGCAGCTCTCTCTTCTCCAGTTCTTGTTCCAAAGCCAAATTCCGAACCTTTGAGCTCTTTAAGGACCACCCACCCCATACCCCTCCTCTCACTCCTTGTTATACACTTTCCAGGATTAACCCCCCTTTTTCACCTAGGAAGACACTCCTTAGGATCTACCAACAATTTTAGGCAAACAATTTTTCTTGTCTGTGAAGATATCACCTTCAGTTTGCCCTGCTCATTTTGATTCCCAGTTTACTACAACAGTTTTGTCTTCCTATGAAGATGCCTGTCCTATTCAGAACTCTGATTATATTGGCTTACCAGCCTAAGCTCACACCAGTCCCACACCCCACACATTTTCACCTTCACACACAGTCATAACACATGAGCAGTCCATGAGACCACTTCAAATTCTTTCTTAACTTGCTGCTTCAATGTCTTCTCATTTCCCCATCCTTTCTTCTCATACCATTATGAATTATTCTCTTATTATAAAGAAATATCATCTTCAAAGCTAACATGAACTTTTTTCTACCTAGTCAACATGTTGCAAGATACACCTACATGCTTTCTTGTCCTTCATCAGTCTCTGTTGGTGTACTCATTCACTATCTAAAATTCTTGAACATCTTAGTACTTCTTTCATCAATCTCATGTTATGGGATATTAACTCTCATTCCCTTCCTACATCTCATAAAACTATTATACTCAAAATCCTCTCTTCCTATATCTCAAAGCCCATATAACACCTTTTCTTAATCAGCTCAAAAGTCTTAATCCATTTTTCAAACTCTTTCATTTAAACTTTGTCTATTCCCCCTATTTTATCATTAAAATACTCATATTGTCAGTAAAAGCCTAACTGGATGTTCTGCCAAGTCCTACATACTTGTGCCATTAACACTGCCTTTTTCCATCTCTACCCTAGGGTCCAACCCTAATACTACTCTTTCAACTGTTCCCCTACATGTTCATTCTCAAGATCTTTTGGCCTTCACCTGGACAGACTCTGATACTCAACAATCCTGACAAATAACATGAATTATTTTTCCCAAGGGATTAAAGATGCCCCCCATCATTCTGGCTAATGACCTTCTCCCGTTTTCAACTTTCATCACCATGTAGATGATTTTCTCCTTAAAGTCCTTCCCTTTCCAATAGCTAATCTGTCACTTTACTCACTCTTCAAATTCCTCAGCTCTAGAGTGACTGTCTTTCACCTTCTAATGGTAAAATCTCCCATCCATAAGTCACCTGGAAATCTCTCTCATCCCAAACCACAAAGACATCACGTTAAACCACCTTGCCTATCTTTGTGCCTTATTCCTTTCAAAAAAAAATCCAAACACCTTTCCTTTTCAGGGATATCCAAATTTATCCACTCATGGTTCATGTGTAGTCCTGTCAAGAATATCCTCTACGCCAAGTTGCTTCTACATCTTCCATGCACCTCCTCCTCCCAATGACAAACTTGGCTCTGCATGTAAGAAAATGTTCTTCTTTCATCTACACCTTCCTGTCTCTCAGATTTGGCAGGCTTTCCTATCTTTACACTTCTAGGAAACAAGATTTTATCCTTGCAGTTATGGAAAACTTTTTAGGAAAAACAATTCTCCTATTTCTTACCTCAGCAAAACTCTTGACAGCACCATCAATGGATGGCTTCCCTGTCTATGCTCTTTTGCCAAAGCCTCTTTGATCACCCCTAATTCTAACCACTTAACTCTGACATTACACATCATAATCTATTTCCATGATTCTTAATTCTTATTCTCTCTCTTTTTTCTCTCTCTCTCCCTATGCCTAACTTAAAAGGTTTTTACTTGCCTCTACAATCTCAGATTCTATCATTCTAAACTTCCCTTATAAAAACATAACTTAGGATACTTGCTTGTCTGCCTTCATCAGACCTCCTTGTCCAGAACAATTCAGGTTAGATTTCCTCCTTGTACCCTTGACCCACTCATCAAGTCCAAACCTAGCTGCCCATAGTGGTCTGGTTATTCCCTGGAAGTCCATTGTCCAGCCACTTATTCTCCTTCCTTCATAAGACCTGGAGATGTGGAATCATACAGTTTAGATTCCATCCCTGTACCCTGCCCCATAATACATCTGAAGAATGCACAGCTATATGTATTGTGCTTTGTAAGTCCACTATAAAGACCACCCTACCAGATCACCTCATTCTCTAATACACTGTATACTAAGTGGCATACCCAGCTGCTGGTAGATTTGCACTGACATGAGTTCAATCATCCAACTAGAGATTACTTACTAGAGGGCTGCCATACCAGGATCACCTAGGATAGGCACCATCCCTAATAAGTATTGGATATTATTACAACATGTACGTACATTCAGGGAAACTCCATTCTATAGGCCAGCATAGAAACACAACCATCAAAACCCAGAGCAATATGACAACTTCAGAGCACAGCTATCGGATATCTCACCACCCAATAAACCAAGAAAATTACATTGAAATAGTCCTATGCATTTTGTCAGATCACCACAGACAATGACTGGACTTAAATAACATTAAAACAACAGAATACTTACATAATCATGAAAACTGATCAATTCTCTACTCAATGATAACTTGGTCAGGGAAGAAATAAAGAAAGAAATTAAAATTTTTCTAGAATTAAATCAAAAGGGAAGTGTAGTACACCCAATCATATGGGATACAATGAAAGCAGTATTAAGGGGAATCTTTAAAGCACTAAGTCCTTTCATAAAGAACCTGGAGAGATCCTATATTAGCAACTTAACACCACACACGATGGCTCTAGAAAAGAAAGAAGCAAACATACATAAGAGGAGTAGAGGGTAAGAAATAATCAAGCTCAGGGCTGCAGTCAATCAATTGGAAAGAAAGGGAACAATACAAAGAATCAATGAAACCAAGAGCTGGTTCTTTGAGAAAATCAAGAAGATACGCAAATCCTTAACCAAACTAACTAAAAGAATGAGAGAGAGTATTCAAATAAGCAAAATCAGAAAGGAAATGAAGCATAACAACACATAATGAGGATATTCAGAAAGTCATTATTTCTTACCTCACAAAAAAAAAAAAAAAACTGTTTATAGCAGTCTTATTTATAATACCCAGAGAGAGAAAAAGCCCAGATATCTCACAAGGGAAGAATGGAAACAGAAATTGTGGTACATTTACATAATGGAATACTACTCAGCTATTAAAAACAATGTCTTCATGAATTTACAAGCTAATGGGTGGAACTAACTCATTATCCCGAATGAGGCAACACAAACACAGAAAAACACACATACATGGTATGTACTCACTGAAAAGTGGATATTAGTTCCAAAGCAAAGAATACCCATTATACAACACACAAACCATATGCAGTTTAAGATTAAGGAAAAATAAAGTGTAGATGCTTCAATCCTACATAGAAAGGGGAACAAAAATAATCCCAGGAGATAGTGGGAGGGAGGGATCTGAGAAGGAGAGAGGAGGGGGAAGGAAAAAGGTTGGGCAATATCAAGTATTGGAAAGGACAGAAGAGAAGTACAGAGGTCAGGTAATTGAATAGAAATATGTAGCACTGGGAGTAGCCACTAGAATATCCCAGATGCCAGGGAAATGAGAGGCTACCAAGAACCAATGGCAATACCTTTACCCAAAACACCTAACAAAGGGGAGATAGAACATCTAGAGAACACCTCCAGTAGGTAGGCAAGGCACTAGGTTGAGTCATGGGGCCACCTACCCACCTCAAAATTATTAATTCAAAATGTTCTTCTTCAAAGAAAAAAAATGGAACAGAGACTGAAGGAAATGCCAAGCAGAGAATGCCATGTCTAGAGATACATCCCATCTGCCGACACCAAACACCAGCACTATTGCTGATGCTGAGAAGAGCTTGCTCACAGGAGCCTAGTATGGCTGTTCCCTGATAGTTTCTACCAGCACTTGACCAATACAGATGAAGATATAGCCAACCATCAGACGGAGCCCACTGATCTCAGTGGAAGATCTAGGGGAAGGCCTGATGGAGCTCAATGGTACTCCAACCCTATAGGAAGAAAAATATCGACTAACTTGACCACCCAGAAGGATCACTGGTTCCAAACACATATGTGGCAGGGCATGGCCTCATCTGACATAAATGGGAGGAGAGGCTATTGTTCCTGTGGAGGCTTATTTTTCCCACTTAAGAGATGTAAGATCAGTGAGGCAGAAATAAGTGAGTGGCTGAAGCAGCAACCACATAGAAGCAAAGGGGAGGGGAACAAGGGGCTAGGGATGAGGAAGTCTGTTGAGGTATAACTGTAAAGGGAATATAATGTGAATATAAATGCATAAAATAGTAAAAATTGCCCATTGTCTTAGTGCAGAATTCTAGTAGTCCTGCAAAGAAGATCTAATACTAATACTTCTTAAACTATTTCATAAATAGTAACAGATGGAATTTTACTTAATTCATTCTATGAAGCCACAGTTTCACAGATACCTAAGCCACAAAAAGACACAACAAAGAAAGAGAACTTCAGAACAATTTCATTTTTGAATATAGATACAAAAATACTCAATTACTTACAAAACAAATCCAAAAGATTATTAAACATGTGCAAGTAGGCTTTATCCCAGGGATAGAGAGATGATTCAGTATGTGAAAATCTACCAACTTAATTCACTATATAAATAAACTGCGGAAGATTCACCTGATATTTTCACTAGATGCAAAACAAACAAACAAACAAACAAAACAAAAAACAAAAAACCAAAAGACTTTAACAAAATACAATTGTACTTTATGTCAGAAAGATCAAGAATTCAAGACCCATACTGAAACATAATAAAAACAATATACAGCAAACTAGTAGTCAACATTAAATTAAATGGAAAGACACTTAAAACAATCCCACTAAAATTAGGGACAAGAAAAGGATACTCATTCTTGCCTTATTTATTCCATATAGTTTTCAAAGTTCTAGCTAGAGAAGTTATACAAGAAATGGAGATCAAAGAGATACAAATTGGAAAGGAAGAAGTCAAGATATCATTTTTTGTGGATGATATGACAGAATGCATATTCAAAGCAAAGATTTCCACTAGAGAAGTTCTACACCTGATAAACAAGTTCATCAATGTTGCTGGATATACAAGTAACTCAAACTAATCATTAACTTTTCTTTACACATAGGATAAACAGGCTGAGAAACAAATTAAGGAAACAACAAACTTTACAATAGTCCCAAATAATAAATGGTATCTTGGTGTAAATATATTCAAGCAAGTTAAAGATATGTATGACAGGAACTTCATGATTTTTTTCTTCTTTTTTTGAATATTTTCTATATTTACATTTCAAATGTTATCTCCCTTCCTGGTTTCCCCTCTGGAACACACCTCTCCCATCCCCTATCCTCCTGCTTCTATGAGGATGCTCTTCCTCCAACCAACTCACTTCCACCTTAGAGTCCTGGCAATCACCTACAATGGAGAATTGAGCCTTCACAGGACAAAGGAATTCTCCTCCTATTGATGCCAGACAATACCATCCTCTGCTACATAATCATTTGGAGTTTTGGGTCCCTCCATGTGTACTCTTTAGTTGGCAGTTTAATCCCAGGGAGCTCTGGGGCTTCTGGTTGGTCAATATTGTTCTTCCTATGGAGTGTCAAGCCCTTTCAGCTCCTTTCTCTAACTCCTCCATTGGGGACCCTGTTCTAATTCCAATGGTTGGCTGAAAGCACCTACCTTTGTATTTGTAAGGTTCTTGCAGAGCCTGTTAGGTGATTCCTGTACGCAACCACTTCTTAGCATCTACATTAGTGTCTGCATTTGGTGTCTGTATATGGGATGGATCCCGAGGTGGATTGGACATTGGATGGCCTTTCCTTCAGTGTCTGTTCCCCACTTTGTCTCCTTATTTCCTTCCATGAGTATTGATTTCCCCTTTCCACAAAGGAATGAAGCATCCACATTTTGGTCTTCCTAATTCTTGAGCTCCATATGGTCTGTGAATTGTAGGGTATTATGATCTTTTGGGGCTAATATCCACTGTGGTGTCCACAGTGAGTAATGCCATGTGTGCTCTTTTGTGACTGGATTACCTCCCTCACTCAGGATGATATTTTCTAGTTCCATCCATTTGCCGAAGAATTTCATGAAGTAATTGTTTTCTTTTTCTTTTTTTTTTGTTTCGTTTTTTTATTAGATACTTTCTTCGTTTACATTTCAAATGCTATCCCGAAAGTCCCCTATACCCTCCACCCACCCTGCTCCCTTACCCACCCACTCCCACTTCTTGGCCCTGGTGTTGCCTGTACTGGGGCATATACAGTTTGCAAGACCAAGGGGCCTCTCTTCCCATTGATGACTGACTAGACCATCTTCTGCTACATATGCAGCTATAGACACAAGCTCTGGGGGTACTCGTTAGTACATATTGTTGTGCTACCTATTGGGTTGCAGACCCCTTCAGCTCCTTGGATACTTTATCTAGCTCCTCCATTGGGGGCCCTGTGTTCCATCCAATAGATGATTATGAGCATCCACTTCTGTATTTGCCAGGCACTGGCAAAGCCTCACAAGAGACAGCTATATCAGGGTCCTGTCAGCAAAATCTTGCTGGCATATGCAATAGTGTCTGGGTTTGGTGGTTGTATATGGAATGGATCTCCAGGTGGGGCAGTCTCTGGATGGTCTTTCCTTCTGTCTTAGCTCTGAACTTTGTCCCTGTAACTCCTTCCATGGGTATTTTGTTCCCCATTCTAAGAAGGAGCAAAGGATCCACACTTTGTTCTTCCTTCCTCTTGAGTTTCATGTGTTTTGCAAATTGTATATTGAATAGTCTAAGTTTCTGGGCTAATATCCACTTATCAGTGAGTGCATACCATGTGTGTTCTTTTTATTGGGTTACCTCACTCAGGATGATATCCTCCAGATGCATCCAATTGCCTAAGAACTTCATGAATTCCGAAGCTGGAAAGAACCCAGATGTCCCTCAACATAGAAATGGATACAGAAAATGTGGTACATTTACACAATGGAGTATTATTCAGCAATTAAAGTAATTGTTTTCAATAGCTAAGTTGTAATCCATTGTGTAAATGTAGAACGCTTTCTGTATACATTATTCTGTTGAAGGATATATTGGTTTTTTTCTAGCTTCTGGCTATTATAAACAAGGCTGCAATGAACATAGTGGAATATGTGTCCTTGTTATACATTGGAGCATCTTTCGAGTATACGCCCATGAGTGTTATAGCTGGGTTCTCAGGTAGTACTATGTCTAATTTTGTGAGGAACAGCCAGACTGATTTCCAGAGGGGATGTACCAGCTTGCAGTCCCACCAACAGTGGAAGATTGTTTCTCTTTCTCCACATACTAGCCAGCAACTGTTGTCACCTGAGGTTTTGATTTTAGCCATTCTGAGTGGTGTGAAGTAGATTCTCAGGTTTGTTTTGATTTGCATTTCCCTGATGACTAAGGATGTTGAACCTTTCATTAGGTACTCCATTCAATATTCCTCAGTTGAAAATTCTTTGTTTAGCTTTGTATATCATTTTTAATAGGGTTCTTTGGTTCTCTGGAGCTTAACTTCTTAAGTTCTTTGTATGTATTAGATATTAGCCCTCTATCAGATGTAGGATTGGTAAAAATCTTTTCCCAATCTGTTGGTGGTCCTTTTGTCCCATTGACCATACCCTTTGCCTTACAGAAGCTTTGCATTTTTATGAGGTCCCATTTGTTGATGGTTGAGCTTAGAGCATAAACCATTGATGTTCAGTTCAGTAAAATTTTCCCTGTACTTTGTGTTCAAGGCTCTTTTTCACTTTCTCTTTAATTAGTTTCAGTGTATCTAGTTTTAAGTGGAGGTCCATGATCCACTTGGACTTGAAATTTGTACATGGAAATAAGAATGGGTCAGTTTTCATTCTTCTACATATTGACCACCAGTTGAACTAGCACTATTTTGAAAATACTTTCTGTTTTATGCTGGATGGTTTTAGCTTCTTTAATAAAGATGAATGGGTTTATAGCTGGGTATTCAATTCTATTCCATTTTCTACCTGACTGTCACTGTACCAATACCATACAGTTTTTATCACCATTGTTCTGTAATACATCTTGTGCTAAGGGATGATGATTCCCCTAGAAGTTTTTTTATTGTTGATAATAGTTTTCAATATCCTGGATTTTTTCTTATTCTAAATTAATTTACAAATTGCTTTCTAACTCTATGAAGAATTGAGTTGGAATTTTGATGGGGATTGCATTGAATCTGTTGATTGTTTTGGGCAAGATGGCCATTTTTACTATATTAATCCTTGAGCATGAGAGACTTTTACACCTTCTGAGATGTTCTTTGATTTCTTTCTTCAGGAACTTGAGGTTCTTATCCTACAGATCTTTCACTTGCTTAGTTAGATTCACATGAAGGTATTTTATATTATCTGTGACCATTGTGAAGAGTGTCATTTCCCTAATTTCTTACTCAAACTGTTTATCCTTTGAGTAGAGGAAGGCTACAGATTTGTTTGATTCAATTTTATATCCAGCCACTTTGGTCAAGATGTTTAGATGGTTGAGAAGTTCTCTGGTGACATTTTTAGAGTCACTTATATATGCTGTTATAAAAAGGACAAATGCCTATGATACAATCCAGAAAACTCAAGAAGATTAACACTCTGAAAGGCCCAAATGAGGATGCTCCAGTCCAACGTTGGAGACAGAAGAAACAATCATGGGATGCACAGGGGGAGAGATGATTGAGACAGACACAGATACTTATACCCAATCATTAGACTGAAGTCATTGACCCCTGTAGTTGAATTAGAGAAAAGCTGGAAGAAGCTGAGGAGGAGGTCAAATTTAATTTAATTTTTAATTCAA
This sequence comes from Mus minutoides, assembly GCA_902729485.2. Classification (NCBI taxonomy): domain Eukaryota; kingdom Metazoa; phylum Chordata; class Mammalia; order Rodentia; family Muridae; genus Mus; species Mus minutoides. The sequence continues at coordinate 105,644 of LR750744.1, forward strand.
TTTTTACATTCCATAATCTATTCCCCACTCCCCCATCCACACTCCGAAGGCTCCACATCCCACACCTCCTACCCATCTCACTCTATCTTCATGTGGATATGTCCACCCACCACCACTTGACCTCTAAACACTCTGGGGACTCCAGTCTATTGAAGGTCAGGTACATCATCTTTGAATGAACACAAATCCAGAAGTCCTCTACTGTATGTGTGTTGGGGGCCTCATATCAGTTGGTGTATGCTATCTGTTTGGTGGTACAGTATCTGAAATATCTTAGGGGTCCAGGTTAATTGAGACTGCTGGTTATCCGACAGGGTCACCCTCCTCCTCAGCTTCTTCCAGCTTTTCCCTAATTCAACAATAGAAGTCAGCTTCTTCTGTCCATTGGCTGGGTTCAAATAAATGCATCTGACTATTTCAGCTGCTTGTTGGCACTTTCGGAGTGCAATTATGATAGATTCCTTTTTTTCAGTGCTCCATAGCCTCAGTAATAGTGTCTCACTTGAGCTGGATCTCACTTTGGTCCTGTCACTAGACCTTCTTTTCCTCAGTTTTCTCTCTGTTTCCATCCCTCTAATTCTTTCAGACAGGAACACTTATGGGTCAGAGATGGGAGTGTGGGATATATTTTTAAGTGATTTATATTTTTCCTTTTAAAGACACTTATCTGTTTTATTATATTTTTCTGTATTTTCTTAATGGATTTTTAAATTTCTATTTAAACGCAGATGTCTCCTTTATAAGACTGGATTTAAGGAGCTTTTATTGAGCTTTCATTGCATTAGGATATTCAAGGCTTGCTATAGTAGGATAGCTGTGCTCTGAAGATATCATTTTACCTTGGCAATTCTTGATTGTGTTATTGTGAGGGCCTTTAGCCATCTGGATTGCTTTGGTTTCTCAATATTCCTGTTGTAGTAAGTAATGGTGGAGGTGTTAACCTTGGTGGTGCTAATGTGGCAGGCATGTTATGGGTATCTTTAGGCAGTATGGTTCTGGGGCTGCAGGCCTGATGAAGGTAGGCAGAGTAATAGTGTGCAAATGAGGATTTGCCTGGGCCAGCAGGCTGCTTAGAACAGCTTGGCTTGTTCCAGAGGATCTAGTAAGCAGGGAAAATGGATGAGGAAATGAAAGATGACTTGTTCAGAATTCACAGGTCTGATGGAGGTGGTCAGTGATGGCAGGGGTTGGGGGGAGGAATTATGTGGGAAGATGAAGGTTCCCATGGGATAGTGGCCTGCTCAGGGCAGGTTTATTTTGCTTCCCAGGAATCAGCAAGCAGGGAGGCAGCTGCCAGGTTCTTGATGAGAAATCCTTCATTATTCTGTTTAATATCATTTTTTATAAGTATAACAAGCTGTGTGTTTCCTGATGTTATATGAGCATATATTTGGCATTCAGTGCTGCCATTATACTGTGTGTTTATGTGTGCTGTGTGTATTTGTGTTTGTGTCTGTCTGTCTGTCTGTCTGTATATTCATCCCTATTGGCATGTATATGTTGTTGATTGGGATAAGATTTCTCATTTTACAAATTTCCATTTTAGGGCATATTTTAATCTTCCTTTTGATCATGTGTAATTGAAAGCACAAATCTATGTCTTGTTAGCAGAAATTATTCCCAGAATTGAAATGTAATAGTAATACCTGTGGATATTAAAGAAGAAAACTATTTTCTGTGGAGGAGGATTGTTGGATGAATGAATGGTGCCAGAATGAAGAGATGTAATGGGATAGAATAGTGGACTGAGCGAAGTGAACTAACAAGAACAAAGGTGAAAATGCCATACTGATGCTCATTACTCTTCCATTAATTTCAAATAAACCCTTAAATTACTTTCAAAGTTATTTTTTTGTAATATGTTCAGAATGACTTCAAATTAAAGTAAAACAAAAAGAATAATTACAAATTTTAGATTATAAAACCAATTAATAACATATAATCAAAAAAGATGTGTGCGTATTAGAATAACCAATGAGTTTCCCATGGGTTATTTAATTGGTTCTTCTCACAATGTAGGGATGACACTGCAAAGAGATTCCTGGAGGAATTCTCTAGAACTTTCCAGGTCCATATAATTTGCTCCATATTTGCCTACCATCGACTCTGAAAATCAAATACAACTCCATAACATAGCTTGGAAGAAATAAACTTCATACCATGCTTCATTCATCAGTGCTTTTAATTTCAGAGATAATAATTAAGCAGAAAGCCTTCTGACCAGAGGATTAGCTAAGAGTCTGAAGCAAGGTGAGAAAATTATTCAAAAATAAACATTACATTGATATATTTATTGTTAATTTCTTGAGATTTTCAGTAATTTTCCCTTTACAGTAATATTCCCTTTACAGTTGGAATCTGCAAAATATATGGCAGTTATGAGATTTCCTACAAAGCAGAAGATATTGTTGTCAATTTGGACACTGATCCATGTTAATGCCCTTTCCTCATTTTTCTTTGCACAGACGTAGAGTGATTTGAATACAACTTGAGAGAGTTTCTGTCTGTAATCACACTGAGGCTACATTCCATTGCCTTTCTATTGGACTGATTGACTTGGGTGAATTAACTTTTCAGGCCAACTTGTAAGAGTCACCATACAGTAAAAAGTATAATTCATGTCAATCCAGGTGAAGAGGTATCAACTGTGACTTAATGAACAGTGAAAGTATTATTTTTAGTAGTATCTAAAAACTAAGTTTTAACTGAGATGTATACATAGAGAACTTTTCACCTAAGGTATATAATAGATGGTTCCTATATGACCTGTACAGCTAAGAATAAAAACTGGGCAGAAGAACAGTGAAATATTAGTTGATGCTATATATTTAAATTTTGTTCATCTATGATAGGAGGTTAAAAATAAACAGTCAACATAAAGCATGCTAATAATGAAGACAGGAAAATGATTTTAAATGATAAAATTATCCTAAGTAATTTAACAGCCTCAGACTTTACCTTATCCTTTTCTTTAAAATCACAGATCTAGTCGGGCGTGGTGGTGCACTCCAATAATCCCAGCACTCCGGAGTCAGAGGCAAGTGGATTTCTGAGTTCAAGGCCAGCCTGGTCTACCAAGTGAGTTCCAGGACAGCCAGGGCTATACAGAGAAACCCTGTCTTGACCCCCCCCCCCACAAAATATAAAATAAAATCACAGATCTGCCTTGGCTATAAGCATTTTAAATAGACATCATCTTGGGGTTCTGCAGTCTTCATAAAGTATATGACTATTTTCCTGTGTCATACGGTTTTGCATCTAATTATTTCCCTTGGGATCTTTTAAAAATTTCCTTGCATGCATTGTATCAACAATAACAAATTGTCTGATGGTCAAGAGAATGTTTATAGAACAAAGGTAAAGAGATGTCTGATAAGTGATCTTGGAAAAAATTGCTTTTATTGCTGAATCAAGACTCTACCTAGGCAACTTAAAGTGGTCACCATATTGACTGTTTCAAATGGTGTTCAATAGCGTCTGTTTTTAAATAATACTTTGTATTATAACTGGAATATTATATTTGCTTACCATTTACTGAAATCTTGTAACTTGTTTTTCAAATCTTTATTTTTCTTGACTGAAGTAAAATTCACTTTAGCTTTGCTCTTATGTTTCTTTTATAATACAATTATAGGGACCATCACTTTTCCTTAGTTGTGGTAATTAAAGTATTGGACTTTTATTTTATTGTGATTATAATAAAAGTTTTCATTTTCTTGCTTAAAAAAGAAGAGACAATGTATGCAGTCTGCTTAAATCTTTTCTTGGTAGGTAGCAGATGTGAAAATTTCTTACTTTACTGAGTTCAGAGTGAGATGGTAGATAAGTTTTCGTGATATTATTTTCCAGTTACTCAATACTTGGTTAACACATGGACAAAAACATGTCTTTAAATTTTTATCCAAAATATTTTGATTGTTTTCTCCCCTCCCCTATCTTCTCCCAGATCTTTTCTACACACAAACTTTTAAGAGTTGTACCTTTACCTTGAACACACACACACACACAGAGAGAGAGAGAGAGAGAGAGAGAGAGAGAGAGAGAGAGAACCAACAGACCAAATTAAAAGACAAATAATGCTCAAAATCCAACAACTAAATAAAAAGTCTACTAAAATCATGGCATTTATTTTATGTAGGCCAACTACTCATGGGCTTGGAACCTGGGCTGCAATGTGTTTGATATACCAATGAGTCTGAGACTGCATAGGAGAAAAGTACTTCTCCATTTATCAGAGTATATCTATTGCAGATTACTTCTTGGTTATGTGTATCCACTTCCCCCTCAGTGTTTGGCACCTCATCTGGCTTGAAGTTCTTTGGCTCTTATGTGTGTTTCTATAGTGTCTATAAATTCATATTTATATCAGTTCTGTTTTATCAGGAAAAACAGTTCTGTTTCCTTGGAGTCATTTATCCCTCTGGCTCTTGCAATCTTCCCATTTTTTTTTCCACGTAGTTCCCTGCAACCTGTGGGGTGATGTGAGATAAAAGCTTTCAATTGAGAAGAAGGTGTTCCAAAGTCTCTTAATCTCTGTACATTGATAGACACTACTTTCTTTTTTTATTAATTGGTTATTTTATTTATATACATTTCAAATATTGTCCCACTTCCAGTCCTCCGCTCTGCAAACCCCCATTTCACCCCCCTTCCCTTTGCCTCTAAAAGGCTGTTTTCCCACCTATCTACCCATTCCTGCCTCAAGCCCCTAGCATCCTCCCATGCTAATCTTCCACAAGACCAAAAGCCTCCCCTCCTGAGAAGTTCCCAGGAACCAACAGTGTGACAGTAACAGAAATACCCAGTAGAAGGGAGATAGAAACTGAAGAAATCACAACCAGTAGATAGCATGACCCCCAGTTGAGGGGTGGGGTCACCCATCCATTTAAAAAATTTTAACCAAGAATTTTTCTGTCTAAAGGAAAAATAAGGCAAAAAAATGGAGCAGAGACTGAAGGAAAGGCCATTCAGAGACACTACTTTTAAGTTGCATAAATTATTTATCAAATTTTCTAGATTTAGGAGCATGTGACCCTATATGTAGCTAGCACACGGAAGTCGCAACAATGTGTAGGATACTGTAAAGAATCTTTTTAATCAAGTTACGCCAGTGCCTATATATTTCATTTATCCTTCTCAATTTTTAGTTTGTTAACATACTATTCATTATTTTCTCATTACTGCAGAGCATTGGCTGTTTGTTAGATGACACCACAGAACAACTTCACAGAAGTGACAAACTTTATTCTGCTGGGACTCACTGATGATCCAGGCTTGCAGCTTCCTCTCTTCATCATCTTTCTCCTCATCTACATCATCACCCTGGTAGGGAACCTGGGGATGATCCTGCTGATTCTCTTGGACTCTAGGCTCCACACCCCCATGTACTTTTTCCTTGGTAACTTGTCCCTGGTGGATGTTTTTTACTCTTCAGCTATCACACCAAAAGTCATGGCTGGTCTCTTAATAGGAGATAAACTCATCTCTTACAATGACTGTGCTGCTCAGATGTTCTTTTTTGCAGCCTTTGCTACTGTTGAAAATTATCTGTTGGCTTCAATGGCCTGTGACCGCTATGCAGCAGTATGTAAACCCCTACACTATGCTACCACCATGACTTCAAGCGTATGTATGTGTCTCATCATGGGCTGCTATGCTCTTGGTTTCTTGAATGTCTCAGTTTATCTTGGAAATACATTCAGTCTTTCTTTCTGTAAGTATAATGTGGTCCATCATTTTTTCTGTGATATGCCAGCAATCATGGCTCTCTCTTGCTCTGATAGACATGTTAATGAACTAGTACTTATTTATCTAGCCAGTTTTAATATCTTCTTTGCTCTCATAATAATATTAGTATCATATATTATAATTTTTATCACAATCTTAAAGATGCACTCAGGAGCAGGAGTTCAGAAGGCTCTTTCCACCTGTGCTTCCCACTTTACTGCTGTTTTTATTTTCTATGGAACAACAATCTTCATGTATTTGCAGCCAAGCTCTAGACATGCAATGGACACTGACAAAATTGTGTCTGTCTTCTACACCATGGTCATTCCTATGCTGAACCCTCTAGTTTACAGCCTGAGAAACAAAGAAGTCAAGAGTGCATTCATGAAAGTGGTTATGAAAGAAAAATAATCATTATGATAATAACTTTAAATATTTTGTGATGAAATATTAAAATTCTTATGACTGCTGCATATAGATTATATTTTACTCTTATAGTAGTTCATGATCAGAGTGCTTATTTTTGCCTATGAATATCATTTTGGCCTGGACTTGAAGGAACAGTATATTTATACACATAATATGGGAATTAGATATTTGTGAGTTTTTGTGTTTGGTTTGTGAAAAATGCTTTTACCATTATTGATACATTAAATTCTTTTCTTTTTACTTTCTCTTTCTAGTATATTGTGATAGTTAATAATCATTGTCATTTTGACTGACTGGGACATTTTGTCCACATCAAAATATACCTCTGGGTATGTCCGTTTTGGTGCATCTATATTTGCTCTGTTTTGTTTCATCATAAATTAGAATCTAATACAGATCTTTAGCTTATTTTTCCTTTATATTCAGATATTAGTATGGGCTGTGTATTGGGAGAATTTAACATTGAAATTGTCTATTCCCAAAATTATGTTTATTTGCATGTTTTTTATTGCAAACTTCTCAATTTTTTACATGTTTCTCTTTTCTGATATTAGTTTTGTCTATGTACATATGCTCAGTTACTTATATTGCCTTCTTTTATCCAATATGCTGCTATGAATTCTGTGTAGTATATTCTACTATAAATCAATCTGACCGCTACTCAGAATTAAAAATTTCATATTCTTAGATAAATGGTCTCATATAATAAATCTAAATAAAAAAATTATTGCCTCCAAAGCCCTAAGAGGACACATATGAGTCATGAAACTTTTGTTTTATAAGAAAGGCCCAATAAATAATTTATCCTTTGGCTTAGATGAACTATGTCCAAATGTCCCATACAATTGTGCTTCCAATAAATTCATTTATATTGAAGACTACTTAATTTATCTTGAATTGACTTTCTGCAACCTGTCATTATATGTCTTACTTGTAATTCTACTGAGGTTTCTGTATTTTGGTCACTAAGTATATTTAGCAAAATATCTTGATGTAGTGGGACTGTATATATTTTTTACATATGAAAAATATTAAGTTCCCTAAGATATAATCACTCAAGTAGAAAAGCTGATACTGCAACTAGACAGGACACTGTAGGAGCATTGCCAGGAAAATAAAAATAACTTGACTTGGTATTTATTGACAAGGATGGCAAAAATGCTATCAATATATCTGCAAACACAATACCTGAATATTTGTTGATTGCTAGAGCAACCATAACTCAGAGAGTAGCTAAAATTTGAGTCAACAATTGATTAAGTAAACTTAAAAAATCATTTTTAAATTGCAAGAGCCATTGTCTTTCTTCAGAGGCTAACATTATGATCTAAATCATACACAGTGAAATCACATACCTATTCTTTTAAGATCTCATTAGGGGCAACAACTTGTGCAAACTTCTATCACTATTGCATTGCCTTTGGCTTACTTTTTTTTTTTTCCAAATAAAGGTAGTTCTAGTAACTTCTTGTAAATCTTTACTACAACTTTCCAATGGCTATTTAAGGGACATGTGAATAGGTTTATTTTTGCCATATGTTAAGTGTAACCTTTCCAAACATGTAGATTGGAACTTAGGAAATAAGCATTGGATGAGTTGGCAACTGACTGGATTCCCCAGGACGCCAGCCTAGGACATGTTTTCCATTATCTCCTGACCTCTATGAAAGCTTATACTTAACTGGTGAAACAAAATGAAAATTTTATTCTAAATTAGGCTCAACTGAAAGAAACTACCAATTGTTTCTCCAAATTCTACATATCTTTAATGTATTTAACAATTACACTGTTTTTTTTATAAATTTTAATCTTTTTTTAGCACTCCAAATTTTAACCATCCCCCAGTCCCTCTCCGACTGTTCTACAAACCATACCTCCCTTCCCATCTCCACGAACATGTCCCCATCCCTACGCCCCACCCTACCAGACCTCCTCATTCCCTGGGGCCTCCAGTCTCTTGTGGGTTAGTTTCAACTCCTCTGACTCAACCCAGACCTATCAGTCCTTTGTTGTATATGTGTCCTCATATCAGCTCGTGTATGCTGTTTTGTTGGTGGTCCAGTGTCTAAGAGATCTCAGGCTCCAGGTTAATTGAGGCTGCTGGTCCTCCTTCATGGTTGCCCTCCTTTATCTTGGTGTAACTCTAACCAAACAAGTAAAAGATCTGTATGACAGAACCTCTAGTCCTCCAAGAAAGAAATAGAAGAAGGTGTCAGAAAGTGGAAAGATCTCCCATGCTCACTGGTAGGATTAACATAGTAAAAATTGCCATCATACCAATAACAATCTACATATTCAATGTAATCTCCACCAAAATTCCAACACAATTCTTCAAAGACATTCAAAGAGAAATTCTTAATTTCATATGGAAAAGCAAAAACCTGTGAAAATAATTCTTAACAATAAAAGAACTTCTGGAGGAATCACCATCCCTGACCTCAAGCTATACTACCAAGCAATAGTGATAAAAACTACATGTATTGGTACAGAGATAGACAGGTTGATGAATGCAAGAGAATAGAATTAAAGACTCAGAAATAAAACCACACACTTATTGACATTTGATCTTTGACAAAAAAGCCAAACTATTAATATCATTTAGACTCTACCCTATTCTTCTTCACCTCTGCTTGTGTCATGCTATTTCATCTTAGATTCATAACCTTTCACTTTTTAATTAGTTTTGTTACAGAAACACAAGCACACACAAATTAGCACACATGCTCATACACACATGCCACAGACCCTTTAGGCCCCTTGTCTGCATGGGTCGAGTTCTCTGAAGCAAGTGTGCAAGGATTTGGCGAATGACAAACAGAAACTACACAAGGGAGTGTGGATCTGAATGTAATTTGTCAAATTGAACATTAGACTTTTTATACAGAAGAAAATAGGGGAGTTAGGTAACACATCAACAATGAGATCACCAGATGCTTAATGACTCTTACACAAAGCAGAGGAAATGTAAACATAAAGACTGGTAGGAACTGGGCAATAAAACTACTGAGACAACTTCAGCTCTATCTAAGATCAACTATAGTTTTAGAAGCCAGGTGTGAGTCTTAACACTTCCAGGGCAAGGGCATTCACACCCAAATCATGGTTCTAATTAAGGAGTTCTGCTCTAGCTAACCTTCTCATGAATAATGCAATACTCTAAAACCACAGCCCAATCTACTTCCTAAACCATTGTAAATTCCTGTATATGGGAGTGACATGGCTTTTGTTCTAAGTGAATAGTGTGGAGGGACTTTCTACTAATAAGTAATGTAGGCTGCCATATGTAACTATAACAAGAATTCTAAACTTATGTTGCTAAGCTTGCCCTGAGATCTCTAACTCTATGTAGTAGATAGTAATGCCTGATTATTTCACTATCTCTCTTACAATAGTAAAAGCAAATCTGAATGTCACTGAATAGGCAACATTCTTTCTGAATTCCAAACCCAGGGTTGGCTCAAGGACCACCCAGGGCATTGATGAAGTCCAGGAAGCAAAGCTCAATCTTGCTTAGGTATTAACAAAACAATACTGAAAGGAAGTACACAGATCTGTTTACCAACTAAAGCAAGGACATTGGAGCATTCTTTATACAGGATGCCATGATTCCAGGAGACTAAGTTTCCATGAACTTTTTGCCTTGGGATCGCGCCCAGATTTTCCAGCCTGTCAGGCGGGTCACTACTGGAGTGGATGTAGCACACACACATACACAAGCACATATGAGCACATACTTTTTACATACCACCATAACCCACATATGCACATAAATAAAAATATTTTAAATAAAAATAAATCTGTTAGTGGTCAGATTGCTTTTGACTTTTTACTCACTAAGTCTAATGAAAGCAATGCTAATGGGAAATAGTCTATTCTCATACAATGTAGAAGATAAACCTATCGTTTATTCTGTGGATTATTTCACAGTCTTGAGAAGAGGAGCCCTACAGTAGTACACTGAAGGAGTATTTCTGTTTGATATCTGAAAGTGCTTAGCTTTGTGGCCTTCATTAATGTAATGAAAGACTGTTTTGTTTGGGTCTCAAGGATCTAGAAAAGACAATTAGCAATTTCATCTGGAATAACAAAAAACCTAGACTAGTGAAAACTCTTCTCAACAATAAAAAAACCTCTGGTGGAATCATCATGCCTGACATCAAGCAGTACTACAGAGCAATCATAATAAAAACTGCATGGTACTGGTACAGCAACAGACAGGTAGATCAATGGAATAGGATCGAAGACCCAGAAATGAATCCACACACCTATGGTCACCTGATCTTTGACAAGGGAGCTAAAACTATCCGGTGGAAAAAAGACGGCCTTTTCAACAAATGATGCTGGCACAACTGGCAGCTATCATGTAGAAGACTGGGAATTGATCCATTCTTATCTCCTTGTACTAAGGTCAAGTCTAAGTGGTTAAAGGACCTCCACATAAAACCAGAGACACTGAAACTTATAGAGGAGAAAGTGGGGAAAAGCCTCGAAGATATGGGCATTAGGGAAAAATTCCTGAACAAAACAGCAAAGGCTTGTGCTGTAAGATCAAGAATTGACAAATGGGACCTCATAAAGTTGCAAAGCTTCTGTAAGGCAAAAGATACTGTCAACAAGACAAAAGGGCCACCAACAGATTGGGAAAGGATCTTTACCAATCCTAAATCAGATAGGGGACTGATATCCAATATATATAAAGAACTCAAGAAGGTGGACACCAGAAAATCAAATATCCCCATTAAAAAGTGGGGCACAGAGTTAAACAAAGAATTCTCAACTGAGGAATACCGAATGGCTGAGAAAATGTTCAAAATCCTTAATCATCAGGGAAATGCAGATCAAAACAACCCTGAGATTCCACCTCACACCAGTAAGAATGGCTAAGATAAAAAATTCAGGTGACAACAGATGCTGGTGTGGATGTGGAGAAAGGGGAACACTCCTCCATTGTTGGTGGGAATGCAAGCTGGTTCAACCACTCTGGAAATCAGTCTGGCGGTTCCTCAGGAAATTGGACATAGTACTACCGGAAGATCCTGCAATACCTCTACTGGGCATATATCCAGAAGATATTCCATCTGGTAATAAGGACACATGTTCCACTATGTTCATAGCAGCCTTATTCATAATATCCAGAAACTGGAAAGAACCCAGATGTCCCTCAACAGAGGAATGGATACAAAAAATTTGGTATATTTACACAATGGAGTACTACTCAGCTATTAAAATAATAAATATTTGAAATTCCTAGGCAAATGGATGGATCTGGAGGCCATCATCCTGAGTGAAGTAACCCAATCACAAAAGAACTCACATAACATGTACTTACTGATATGTGGATATTAGCCCAGAAACCTAGACTACCCAAGATACAATTTACTAAACACATGAAACTCAAGAAGAAGGAAGATCAAAATGTGGACACGTCACCCCTTCCTAGCATTAAGAACAAAGCACACATTGAAAGAGTTACAGGGATCATGTGTGAAGCTGAATCCAAAGGATGGACCCAATGACTGTGGCTGCCAGGGATCCATCCCACAATCAGCCACCAAACATAGACCCTATAGCATATGCCAGCAAGATAGTGCTGAAAGGGCCCGGATATAGCTGTCTCATGGGAGACTATACCAATGCCTGGCAAACATGGAGATGGAAGCTCACAGTCAGCTATTAGATGGAACACAGGGTTCCCAAGGAAGGAGCTAGAGAAAGTACCCAAGGAGCTGAAGGGGTCTTCAACCCTATAGGTGGAAGAATAACATGAACTAACTAGTACCCCCTGAGCTTATGTCTCTAGCTGCATATATAGAAGAGGATGGCCTAGTTGGCCATCACTGGGAAGAGAGGCCCCTTTGTCATGCAGACTTTATATGCCCCAGTACAGGGGAACGCCAGGGCCAAGATGTGGGAGTGGGTGGGTAGGGGAGCAGGGCTGGGAGGGGGGAGGATATAGGGAACTTTCTGGATAACGATTAAAATGTAAATGAAGAAATTATCTAATAAAAGTTGGGAAAAAAAGAAATAGAAGGGAAAAAAAGCTTTATTCATAAACATGTCATGTGTTCTATATTTGTCTTCTTAACTAGAGTTTGTAGTCCTTGATTTGAATGTTTTCCTGTGCAGAAGCATCTACATAAAATTTTTATTTATATATTATTGCTTTTTTTTTCTTTTTTGGTTTTTTGAGACAGGGTTTCTCTGTATAGCCCTGGCTGTCCTGGAACTCACTTTGTAGACCAGGCTGGCCTTGAACTCATAAATCTGCCTGCCTCTGCCTCCCAAGTGCTGGGATTAAAAGCCTGTGCCACCACGTGTTACTTTTCAACTCTAGTATTTCTGAATTGGATTTTTATTTCTTCTTTGATATAAGATAATTTTTTTAAAGTATGCTTCTCATTCAGAGTGTTTTGATGTTCTTAGTTTTATTTTATGTATTTATTTATTTATTTATTTTATTTATTTATTTTTAGTTGTGTGTTTCACAACTGAGTCCTACTTAGTTTCATTATGGTCAAAAGGTATGCCCTGTGTCAGTGCTCTTCATAAACATTTTAATTTACTAAGGTGTTTTTGTTTTTCCTCAATTCCTCCCAGAAACTCCCCTCCTTCCTCTAAACACAACTTTACTTTCTTTCTCTTTCTAGACTCCTTTCTCCCTTCAGAAGAAAACACATACACACACACACACACACACACACACACACACACACAAACACACATACATACACACCCCGAAACCCACAAAAAATAAAATTAAAAAAAAGAAGAAGAAAATAAAGCAAGAATTATATAAACAACCAAAAAGATGAAATTAAAAGTCCATAAAAATCAGATGTCCCTCAACAGAGGAATGTATACAGAAAATGTGGTACATTTACACAATGGAGTACTACTCAGCTATGAAAAACAATGAATTTATGAAATTCTTGAGCAAAAGAAGTCACTTAATATGCACTCACTGATAAGCAGATATTAGCCCAGAAACCTAGAATACCCAAGATACAATTTCCAAAACACAAGAAAATCAAGAAAGACCAACACGTGGATACTTCATTCCTCCCTAGAATAGGAATTAAAATATACATGGATGGAGGTGCAGAGACAAAGTTTGGAGCTAAAATGAAAGGATGGACCATCCAGAGAGTGCCCCACCTGGGTGGTCCATCACATAATCAGCCACCAAATGCAGACACTACTGCATACACCAGCAGGATATTGCTGAAACGACCCTGATATAGCTGTCTCCTGTGAGGCTTTGATAGTCCCTGACAAATACAGAAGTGGATGCTTACAATCATCTATAGGGTGGAACAGAGGGTCCCCAATGTAGGAGCTAGAGAGAGTACCCAAGAGCTGTAGGGGTCTGCAACCCTATAGATGGAACAACAATATGAACTAATCAGAACCCCTAGAGCTCATGTCTCTAGCTGCATATGTGTTAGAAGATGGCCTAGTTGGCCATTATTGGGGAATAAAAGTTCCTTGGTCTAACAATGTTTATATGCCCCAGTATAGGGGAATGCCAGGTCCAAGTAGTGGGAGTGGGTGGGTAGGGGAGCAGGACTGGGGGAGGGTATAGGGGACTTATGGTACAACACTTGAAATGTAAATGAAGAAATTATCTAATAATAAATAAATAAAAATATAATAATAATAATTACTATTGTATTTTATATTTATAAGATAAATACATTATTATTTACAACATAAATATAGTAATATTCATAAATATATAAATAAAATATAATGGTTATTATTTTAAAAAAAAATCTCATCTACCTTGAGTTTACTTTGTCATGGTCAATTACTCTTGGACCTGGGTCCTGTCCTGGAATGGGGTTTATATGCCCAATGAGAATCCACTATAGTAAATTGATTTTCTCCTTGCAAGCTGCTTCTTACTTAGGAGTTGAACAGCTTGGCACATTTCCCTATTCCATGATGGGACCCTGTCTGTCATGATTATGAGCACAATGTCATTAGGAGTCATTTATTGCTATGTCTCTTTAGCAAAATAATGATATTAAGTTTTCTCCTAGTATTATATATTATGTTGTCTTAGGTTCTTGTCTGCTTTTGAAGTATTTATGTATTTATTTATGTATTTATGTATTTAATATTTTTCTGTGACTTTATGATATTTTCTATGTTTTACACATTCACTTATGTCAACATATAACCTTTGAATTGTAAATATAAAATATTTTAGTAAAATAGCAATGAAGTTACAACATACTTAATAATGCTAATATGTAAATTAAAAATATAGTTAGATTTACTGAAAGGGTGCTGAAATAACCATCTTTTGTTAACTGAAGTACTTATTAATTTTTATTCAGTTGTAAATGGTTATCCTGCTGCCTTAATATTGTCATTTGTAAGCACTATGACTGAATATAGACGAATGCCTATAGTTCTTCTGTCAACCAGAATCTGTGTCTAAAATGCAACTACCTGCTTTTTTATTGAATTATTTTATTTATTTACATTCCAAAAGTTGCCTCCCTTATTGGTACCCCCTCTCTAAGTTCTTTACCCCACCTCTACTCCTGCCTCTGAAAGGGTGCTCACCCACCCATCCAACACACTCGTCTTATCCCCACCCCACCGACATCCCTCTTCCTTAGGGTGTCAAGTTTCCACAGGAATAAGTGAATCCTTCTCCACTGAGGTCCTACAAGGGAATCCTCTGCTACACATGTGCCCAGGGCTTCAAACAAAATATATGCTCCTTGGTTTTCAGGTTAGTTTCTGGGAGCTCTGATGTGTCCGGCTTAATTGTTCTCCCTATGGGGTTGCAATCACCATCAGCTCCTTCCTTCAGTCTGTACTCTAACTCTTCCATCTAGATCCTGACCTCAGTCTAATTGTTGGCTGTAAGCATCTTCATATGTCTCAGTAGTTAGTTGGCTCCCTTCAGAGGACAGTCATGCTAGGCTCCTGTCTGCAAGTACATTATGTCTTCAGTAATAGTGTAGTAGTAGGCAGTGCATCAATCTCAAAATCTGAAGGATTTAAAAGTATTTAAATAGAGCAAAATCTTCCAAATCTCAGAGGTTGTTGTTATTTCCCAAATTATGAAAGTAAATTAATATAGTAGCTGTCATTTGAGTAAAGCTCTATTGTGGAAAATTTAGTGGTATACACAGATGGATTTTACTGCTTATAGAAACATTCTACAAAAGATAAGAATATTTCTCTAAAATGAAGGTGGTTAATGTCTCCATCTTCATAAAAGAAGCTTCCACATAATTCCATTCCAACTTTCAGGGATCTGCTGCAGAATCAATGCTTGTAACTTTTCTGGTAGATATATACTGTGAATTCCATTTACATTTTAAGTCAACCACTCATGGCACTGATTATTTTAGCAATCTTGGCACTTTTGCTACAGAGCGTGTGAATCTCTTTCAGGAGAAATTTCAAAGCTTTGAGGTCACTTACTCATGCCTCATGCTAGTATTTCAAACCTGTAAGAGCATATTTTGATTTTAACCTTTGTCAGCAGCAGTATGAGGAACCAGCAAATTCATTATCTAAAGTGTTTTAGAATTATATACAAGTAGACCTCACTTCCCTCCTTAATGGTGTGTAACCTGTAAGATGAAGTAACTATTTTCTCCTCCAGATCCTTTCACTAATGATCTTCATTAGCACTTAATGGAGATAAAATTAGATATAATAGACATTGGTACCAAGTTCATAGGGCATTGCTGTGGTGGCCATAACCATGTTGTTTTGTAGAAGACTCTAGAGGATTTTAAAATTTTGGGTAGGAAAAAACAGTTGAATGCTTTTGGCTTGATGACTGTTCTATTAGTGCTTGGAGTATACATGCTTGAGAGAAGGCCATACCAGGCTGGAACTCAAATAGATGATTTTTAGGCTGGGACTAGGTAGGTAATTTTCACTATCCTTTCTGTCTTCCATTACACTATCACCAATGTGTAAGTCTGCCCAAATAGGATCCTGTTTATGGGAACATTCTTCAATTCCTCTGCTTTGAGGGGACTTAGCCTTTTGGTTCAGACCCAGATGAACTCTTCCTCCCAGGTTCTTTCAGCCTTGAGGCTACATTTCTTTTTGTTAGCTGCATATCTCCCCAAAACACTTTCTTTCAGAGACCCACAGTGGCCACACTAGACTAGAGATCTGGTAGATGATTTTTAAAACTATCCTTCCTATCCACCATTACACTCTGAGTTGTGAGGCATTCTGCTGGAAGGAATCTATTCTACCACCCAAACAGATTTACTGGAGCCTCAATATCTTGCCATAGGTCCAGGGTCCCACTAGTACTTTTATTTCTGTCTATTTTGGATTCATTATAAAAAAAATGAAGTGTCCAAAGATGTGTGATTTTATTTCTGGGTCTTTGATTAGATTCCATCCATCAACCTGTCTTTTTCTATACCAGTACCATGCACATTTATGTAATACAGCTATAGATCAGGAATGCTGATACCCCTAGAGGTTCTATTATTGTACAGGATGGTTTTAGATTTCCTGTTTTTTTTTCCATATGAAGTGGAAAATTGTTCTATCATGGTCTGTGAAGACTTTTGTTTGGAATTTTCATGGGAATTGTATTGAATTTGTAAATTTATTTTGGTAAAGTGTCCAGCAACACATACATAGCTTATTGCACGTGGAGAAGTGAAGCTGGTGCCCAGCCAGAGTTTATATCCTTACTGATTATTAATTATGGTACTGGTAGATATGCTGCTTGCTACCAGAGGAAGTAGGCAATCATTAGTCCAGCTGGAAACTCTGTCACATATAACAGTGACTTGATTACATGCTGTTGCAATAGTGATACAAACATTATGAAAGTAACCTACTACTCTTTGATTAGGATTATGTCCTGCTCTATGAGATGAAACCCATGTTTGAGACTGCTAGGGTGACCAAGATATTGAGACTCAATAGGCCATGGGCCTAGGGGAAAACCTAGTACTATTGTTCTCCTAGAAGTACATAATAATAAAATGACTGTGAATGATATAAATCAGTTCCTGACTCAGTCTTCTTTAGGGGGGCTTATTACTATAGATTATAACTAGCACAGAGACTTATCTTCTGTATTTATATGTTTTTAAAGGTGTGTTTGTTTATTTGTTTATTTTTTGTTATCCTTGATTGTTTCTTTCTTTTTTAAAGAGCGAAAGTACGGGTATGGGGCTGGTTTGTTGTGGGAAGTGGGGAGGATCAGGGAGGAGTTTGTTGAAAGAGAAAACCTGATCAGAATATAATATATGAAAACACTTTTCAATAAAAAAAATAGAAACTTAAAAATAAGAATGTTAGAAAAATACAGAAGCTGCAAATCTGGTTTATAATATAGAATGAAGCAAAAATCAATTATGGTATTCATATGATATTTTGTAAATAAGTAGTTTCTGGCTATGTGGTGTTAGAAAATCTGTTATAATTAAGAAGAGACTAGCTTGAGTGATGTGAACTCTTCAGGGAGTATTTCTTAAGAGGTAGCACAGCAAAGATATAGTACAGGCAGTGTCAAGACTGAATGTCTTTTGGTGGCTGGATTTTGGTAAGGTAAAAAAATATAATATTAGTGTTATCACAATGTATAAATTTACATACATACAATGTTCCTCAAACCTCTGTCAATAAAGAAGCTATTATAGCCGATAAATAAAATCAGTAATGTTGCAAACTCAGCATGTAACATCAGTTGTACTCCTATGTAACAATAATGGATTGATTATCTGAAATGGAAATGAAGAAAATGAATTTACTCATAGTAACGAAAGTTTTATAAAGAAATCTGAAAACTACCAAACTTGAGAAAAGTGGACTAAATGAAAAGGAAACACATCTTGTTTGCACTGAATGAAATAATAATGTTCAGTTAAAAGCTCTGTTTGAACCAACCTATAGTCTTCAAGCTTTAATTTCTCTCAAAATACCATTTTCACTCTTCATAGAAGAATAAAAAAATTTACACTATGCTTTCTTGATGAGATCACATGATGAATTAGCCACTCCATTACAAAACATAATTCAAAGAAAATGAAATAAGTAAGCAAAAGATACATCTTAGACAAAGTTCACTGCAGTTCTCTGCATAATGGGTAGGGAAAGCAAACAGCCAGATCATTCCTCAGTTGCTGATAGGATAAAGAAATGCAGAGTATGAACATCACAGAACACTATTCTTTCTTAAGCAAATGAACTTCCATTTGCAGCAACATGGATTGTAATCAAAGTCAATGATTGTGATAGGGACAATGAGTAGGCTGACAAGCATTTACTGATTGATTTCATTTATGTGTGGCACCTGAAATGTGTATCTCACAGAAGTTGAGAATTGACTACTTGTGACAAGTGTGTAAAGACAATAGAATGGAGGATCATATATGTGTAGAATATCTTATGGTGTAATGTACTAGGATATATATTTTGATGTTTTTTTTTTAACTGATACAGTGAAGAAGGCATTTTATTTTAAAGAGATAATAGGCATTTTGATCCCCACAGGCAAATTAATTGTCTCTTTTGTAGAATGAGTGGAAGTATGGGTTACATATTCTCTGGAGAGCAATCTCTTGAGACTTCCAACTCTGTAATTATTTCAGTTTTCCATGTATTACCCAAAGTTACAAAACATCATGCATTTTATAAGGAAAGCACAATTTTCCATTGCACATTCTTTATTTATCTGAACAGTAATCATTGTGAGTACACAATAGCCTTTTCCTGGTCTTATGGTTTTCTGCCAAGCTTCAATCATGGTGAGCAAAGATATCCAAGAGAAACATGAACTCTTCAAGGATAACATCTTCATATAATATTTTATAGCATTCTTTTACCTATTATTTGTAGAATTTTTTAAATTGGGAGATAAAAGTAATGTACTTTTTACAAGTAATAAGGAGGTGAATAACTCTTCCAAGGATATAGAAGGAATATGAGTTATATTTAAAACTTAACTACTGTTGATATTATTTTCAACATTCTACTCTGCTTTACAGATAATTTTGATTTTCTTTCCAAGAAAGATCATCTAGTAGTATTTACTAAATACTAATACTAATTTATGACTCCAAAACCACTTTCTAAATTGGTTCTTCATTCTCTCATAGTTAAGTAGCATACTACTTTCAAGTTCTAAGACTATTCAAGAGAGAAGTATAATTTATGCAGCAGTATTGGGGAATCTTTTTGCAATTGTTAGAAGATAGAAAGAGATGATTTCAAAGGACTTATCAGGAAACAGAGGTAAGAACAGAGTATAAATGTTAAAATGTCTATCATAAATTCTTCAGTGATTCATTTTACCATTCATGCATCATAAAATATAAATACAATTAAAAAACACGATATTCTGATTGATTAATTAGTGGCTATCTTGTGTACTGTACATCTGAATTTCATTGAAGGTATGAGACACACAGAAAGACAGAGACAGAGAGAGAGAAAGAAACAGAGACAGAGTGAGGGAGAGGGAGAAGGAGAAGGAATACTAGGAGAGAAAGAGAAATACTGAAACCCAGACTAGATATCTTGAATGCATGTTATACTGCCTTTATAATTTTAAAACATTGAATAGCTGAAATTCAAATAAGGAAATATTAAATATTGTTACTATATTAGAAATTTTCAAATCAATTTTTGAGAAGGTGGAATGTGTCAGCACTATTGGTATAACTACTAAATTCTGCCAATAATGTGGGTCTTTTTCAATTTTCAGAATCTATGATACTTGAGTGTGATATGACAATAGCAAAGAAAGATGGAAGATTAAGGATAGTGAACTCTTTGTCCAAATAAAATGAGAATTTCCTGAAAGATAAAGTTTCAAAATAAGTTGCTCAGATGAATTTCAGAAGTTATATGCTTGTAGTAAGGAAACATAAATTCTGGAGCATGCAGTCACTGACACCAGCTTCTAAGAGAAGAAAAATTGAGCATGGAAATATCAACATGGCTAATGGACCCCTGCATTACTAGTATTGACCTTGTCTAAAATGTGTTCCTAGTCTAGCGACATGACAGTCTTAGTCACTGTAGTAAACACTCAAACATCAAGTTACTATTATATACTAATTTATTCTATCAGTGCTAACTACAAAGATTTATAATCTTTTATAAAGATTTATTATCTTTACATTTCAGATGGAAGTGTGATGCTGAGAGATAAATGTCAGATATCTGTTGCAAAGACCTGAATTCTCTGCTGCATATATCTGGGGATATACATCAATTAGATTTGTCTCTGCTGGTTGAACTATTTTTTATAACCTCCCAGATACCTTAGTATTTAATCATGCATTGAAATATGATATCATTCAGTAGTTTAACTCATCTTTAACCTCAGGTTACAATCATACCTATGCATGAATGCACAAGTAATAGTCACGAACTAGTGCAGAAAATGTCACAAGTCAAATAAGGATCATAAATTAATTCTTTGTGATCTTTGTCATTAAAAGAGGACTCATGTAATTCTTCAGAATTTTATTTGCTTGGTTATACATTTATATGAAGGCAAAATTATTGTGAACATCATGTTGAAGAAACTAATCACCAAGTTAATTGCTCAATGCTGAAATTGACTTAAAGATTTAAATTTAATTTAACTTAAATCCACTTTAGACCTATTAGGAATTGTTCAGCCTGAGTTAAAGTTATATATGATTACATAAATGAGATGGCAATTGATAATAAGGCCACTAATAATAAATTACTCACTTTCCTTTTATTAATTAATTAATAGGAATGTAAAAAGCATCATTAGTGAACGGGTATTGTGAAAGCACAATAAAAGTATCCATATCAATATTTTGACAGGCAATCAAATGGAAATGTGAGGTTTAACTGTAATTAGGAGAAATGAGATGTCAAATAGATTCATCTGCACTAAAAATTTTCATCAAATTATTAAATTGTTTTTATGTTTGTTTTCAAATTCATAAAATGTTAAAGTTATGTACATGATCCATATACGATGCTGTGCAAACACATTGTCCTTTTGAGATAAAATTTATAGCTCAAATGACAGAATACATACTATCCTCATACTTTGTAATTATCATTTCATTTCTTTGTCATATTGTATTTTTATATTTTATTACTGAAGAAATTATTCAACCTGATGGAGAACCAGACAGAAGTGACAGAGTTTATCCTGCTGGGACTCACCGATGACCCGGGCCTTCAAATTCCACTCTTCATCACTTTTCTTGCTATTTACACAGTCACCGTGGTGGGGAACCTGGGGATGATCCTGTTGATTTGCATGGACTCACGGCTCCACACCCCCATGTACTTTTTCCTAGGTAACTTATCTTTGGTAGACTTTTGTTACTCTTCAGCAGTCACTCCAAAAGTCATGGCTGGTTTTCTTATAGGAGACAAAGTCATTTCCTACAATGACTGTGCTGCTCAGATGTTCATTTTTGCAGCATTTATTACTGTGGAGAATTACCTGTTGGCCTCAATGGCCTATGATCGCTATGCAGCAGTGTGTAAGCCACTACATTATACCACCACCATGACTACAAGTGTGTGTACATGGCTGATCATTGGCTCTTATGTCATTGGTTTCCTGAATGCCTCCATCCACATAGGAGATACATTTCAGCTCTATTTCTGTGAATCTAATGTGGTCCATCACTTTTTCTGTGATATTCCAGCAGTCATGGTTCTCTCTTGTTCTAACAGATATGCCAGTGAGCTGGTTCTTGTCTACATAGTGAGCTTCCACATATTTTTTGCATTTATAGTTATTTGGATATCCTATGTGTTCATTTTTGTCACTATTGTGAAGATGCAATCAGCTGCAGGACATCACAAGGCTATATCCACCTGTGCCTCCCACTTCACTGCAGTCTCCATTTTCTATGGAACTAGTATTTTTATGTATGTACAACCCAGTTCCAATCACTCCATGGACACAGATAAAATTGCCTCAGTGTTCTACACCATGGTCATCCCCATGCTGAACCCACTGGTATACAGCTTGAGAAATAAGGAAGTGAAGAGTGCACTCAAAAAGATCATTTTAGAGACAACATGATCTTTATGACTATGAGTTCTTACTTTAGAGACTCATGATACTTGTATTAATTCTTTCCAGATACTATCTAGTTATTCAGTTATGTTTAAAATATACCTTTTGTACAAGTTCACATGTCTAATATAAATTTCATGAAAGTAGAAAATTTTGTTCAAATATATTGTTCAAATATATTTCTGCACACAGATGCACAAACACACATATGTTGGAGGGTGATAGGAGCAAATTAAGCAAAAGTTTAAAATATATTTTCATTTTCATTACATTGATATATGGAAACATGTATAACTAACATATGCTGATAAAATTGATGGTTAAATTTTATCAGATGTCTGTGTTGTAGTAGCTTTTTAGTAAATATTTGATGAATGAATAAAATTTCTTCTGATTTTAGTTTAACCAGTATTTTGATACTGTTAAATCATCCGTCATGACAATGAATCACACATAATAGTAGCCACATGGAGCCACATTCAGCTTTCTTCAAAAGACACTGGCAAGTTTCTGCTTTTCTAAAATACTATTTTCTACATTCTCACTGGTTTCCATTTCTAATGTTATGCCTAATTAATTCCTGGAATTCCTTTTATCCACCAAAACATCAAACCTCATGTAAGTTTTACTAAGAATTGTTGCCTAATTAATTGATAAGTATCATACCATATAAGCAATTCTTAAAATTTATTAATCAACTAAATACATTATGCAAATTATATGCATGTGTATGTGTGCACTTTCAAAAACTATGTAAAATGATACAAGCGTGATCTAAATACTTACCCTCACACACATAGATTTGAGTGACTCTAATCACTTATCAAATATGGTTCTTTTCTGGAACAGAGGATATTAGAGCAGACACCAACTGGACAAAGTGCTGAGAAGTGACTATAGAGTGCTCATTTCTAAATTGGACATCTGTAACAAACCATAATTTTTTTTAGACACTATCTATTGGTAGGTTCTTATTCTAATGAATAATCCCACAACTATACACAGATGGGTAGAAGGCAAAAAAGTCTTATCTCCTGACCAAAAACTATAGACATCTAAACCTGAGAGAAGGAATAATAACTTCTTTGGAGGATGAGGCACATATTGGTTATTCAATATTATGTGGTCCCGCCTAAATTTGCTTAAGCAAAAGTCACATTAAATGTATACAGAGAGTTTTTATGAACAGATAGATAGATAGATAGATAGATAGATAGATAGATAGATAGATAGATAGATAGATATGTGTGGTGTGTGTAAAATAAGTAGCAATGACAACAATGACAGCAACGATGATGATAACTACAGTGATGATGATGGTGGTGGTGATTATAAAAAAAACCATCTTCAATTCAAAAAGGTGAGTGGTGCTACGCAAGCAGTTAGAGGATGAAAATAAAGAATTGTATTAGATATTAATTACAATATGTATTAGAAAAGGATATGAATTAATTGCGAAAACACATTGGGTAAAGCTTGGGGATGTTGGAGGGAGGTGTGGAAGTGGGTATGATTAAATTTCATTGGATAAATGTATGGAAGTTTCAACATTAAAAATGAATTTCAATATAGAATATAAACATTTAGAAAACATTTGAACTTCAATGAAACATAATTACAACACTTTAAATATTTTATTTGAATAATATATGCTATTAAGTTTTGCAGATTGGCAAGTCCCAATTTGAGGGATTGGACCTCAGTAATTACACATGAAAACTGACTGTTCAGTGTAGTCTAAAGCCACGGGCAGGGTTCAAATGGAGCTTTTTAGCACAATAATGATAAGATAAATTGTTACAGAAGTCTCTTTTGTTTAGAGAAATAAGCATAATGTTTTAGTCTGGTTTCTGAGTGATTAGATGACAGGTATTCCATTATGTAGGCCAAGTTTTCTAAGTAACCCAGAATGCTCAAATGGAAGTTTAACCTAAAAAACACCCTGTGTTAATTCATGAGATTACTTTGGTTTTCACATCAGCCACTCGCAGAGTTGGACGGAATTCTTCATTGCCAGAAGAGTTAAATATTTCTTCCAGACTAACTTCAAAGTATTCATGTCATTGATCTAGGTGTTAAAATGTCAATCAAATGCCTTATCTCATTTTCACTCCCACAGAGAAGATCAGAAATAGGCAGGCATGTTATGCTGTCTAATTTGAGAAAAATTTTCAAAAGTATCACTTACAGTGTAATGGTTGACATGTCCAATGGAAAGGTATTAGGAGAATAGCACATGTAGACATCATAAATTTATTTCTTTGATTTTAGAGACTTACAGGTCCAAAATCAAGTTGCCAATGGTTTAGGTGATGACACTTTCCTTATTGGTAATCTTTTGTTCTAATTTCTCATAATGGAAAGCAAATATATAGAAGCTGTGAAGAATTCACAGCAGAGAATTCCATGTTCTTATAAAGTAGAAGAAGGAAGAACAAAAAGGGCTTAGCTAGTTCTCTAAGAGGCCGTTTCCATGTGCATTGTTCCATAATGATGTTGGGAGGGTTTCATTGACTCCTACTAGAATGAAAGGCACACTGAAGACAATTTCACCTACTGAGAAGCTATTCTGAGAGCCTCATTTATTAATGAAGTGAGTTTGAGACTTAGATTCCAACATATAAATTTTTAGAAAATTCATTATTTCAAAGGATAGCATACATTTCTGATATCTGTAGCTTACTTAAATAATTTATTGTTAGCTCCCAATCATTGTATTTTATGCTTTAATATTGTGAAGTAACATTATGGTTTGTCATGTTCTCTTTCCCCCTGAATATATATATTCATTGGTACTTGATACACTTTTGAATGCTAAGCCCTTAAACACCAGAAACAATTTAGAATGAGTTCATCTCTAAAAGTATGGCCCTCAAGTCCCAATCTTACAGTCAAATTCTGGTTAGGTAGTGATATAAAGAACCCCTAGAATTTTCATTTATTTGTTATAATGAATCAGCTTTTCTGGCTATGGAGTATGAAAAGATCACATGTGCAAGCATGTCAGAATGCTCGAGATTAAATAAAGCAAATGCTTCTGAAAATTTGTCTTACACAACTACATTTTCTTTCTTTATGTTCTTTACTCATGAACAATATATTTATGTATTTTATATTCAGTAAAAGTTTAATAATAATATCTTATATACTGCTTAAACTTTATAGAAAAATTTTCTATCTAAAACTACTATGACATTATTTAGTTTTAAGTTGGCCTTCACTGTTACATTTCACTATTACTGTATTCTTAATTCATTGTAGTATTTTTATTTTGAAACTATTTTATTTTTCAAGAATTTATTTTAAGTGAGTGTGTGCACATTTGTGTATGTGTGTGTATGT
The DNA here is from genome assembly GCA_902729485.2 of Mus minutoides. NCBI lineage: Eukaryota > Metazoa > Chordata > Mammalia > Rodentia > Muridae > Mus > Mus minutoides. The sequence goes on from LR750744.1 coordinate 131,181, forward strand.
GTAGTTGTGCATGTGTGTATATGTGGGTGTGCAATTACACATATGTCGGGGTTCACATGACAGTAGAGACCAATGGCATCACATTCCCTAGAATTTGAATTACAGACAGTTGTCATATCCCTGACATGTTGCTTGGGACCAAATCTGATCCTCTGCCAAAATAATAAGTGGGCTTAACACCTGAACAATATCTCTAGCCACCTGAATTTTGATCAATAACTGATACATAATACTCAAGTAAATTTTCAATGCATGATATGTGTATTTGCATTGATTTTCAGACTTCTTTTATTCAATCTAATTGAACATTAGAACATTTCTTAAGGAACCAAGGACCAACTGTGAAGTTTAATTAAATCTCCACTTCAAACATCTTCATTTGTCCAATTTATTTGAAGCACCCTTGTCTGGGACCTTGAACATATATTTTTACAACTTATACAAGAGAATCTCAATTATATATCAGTATAGGTATTGTGTAGAATATATACAAAAGGCTTTATGTAGAAATCTATACCATAGTATGCAGCTACATAGTATATATATTTTTTCCAGCTAAAACACCATAAAAGACACATAACAATTAATATGAGACTATCCAGCCATTCCTAAGTCTTTAAATCATGTTTTGTTTTATTTATTATCTGATAATTTCATATACCAGTATAATGTATGTTGAACATATCCATCTATCACTTCCCACTACCTCCATCTAATGCCTCCCAGGGCTTCTCTCTTGGTCTGCCAAACTTTAAGACCTTGATATTCCCCTGTCATTAATAACCTCATGAGTTCAATTAGAGCCTCCAATGGGCACATGGGTGCCTACAGTTTTAATTGCTTTTTTCCACTAAAATGGAGAACAGGAGTTCCAGGTATTCCCATAAAGAAGATCGCCAGAGGAGGCCAAGTCTATTGCTTTTCTAATTCTTCATGCATCATCATCTTAAATAACAATGCACATGATTTCATTACTCAGTAAAGCTCATCTACACATTTGAATGATATTCATTGTCATCACTTTCATAGCCACCTCTTGACAGAGATTTTCTGTCAGTTTTCCTGCATGGATAAAGAAAAATACTCAAAGGTAAAGTCTATATTGAGAGAGCTTTAATTGGTATCATGTCATGTAGATTTGTCTTCTTTTTCTTAAGTCATAAGGTATAAATTATATGAGATATGCAATCTTATCATTTTTGTTTTGTAATTAAGGCCAGTGCATGGTCCTCTCTTGAAGGAGGAATAATTAGTAGAAGTTCAGAAGTCGATGAATATTTCTGCCATTTCCATTTCTTTTCGATGTCTCAGGTGAAAGCGACAGTACACTATCTGAGAAAGAACTGTGTAGCCAGCATTCTTTGGATGACCTTATTATGTCATATTCACACTTTTGGATATATTGTCCTTTATTTCAAAGAACTGGTGGTATTATACGTATTACACAATCATTGGCAGTGAGACTTGTAGGTCATGAGAAAGCAGGAGAGCAATAACACCCATGGTAAGTTACATAAAACTTGGAAAGGATTATGGAAAGAGTTTCTTTCTTTTTTTTTTCCCAACTTTTATTAGATATTTTCTTAATTTACTGAAGTCCTAGCCAGAGTGATTCGACAACAAAAGGAGGTCAAGGGGATACAAATTGGAATGGAAAGAGTTTCTTAAAACAAAACCTGGAAGAAGTTTATGTTATGAATGCAAAAAGTTCCATGTTAGAGAGTTTATATATTCTCTTAACACATCATGTGCATTAACCAAAGAAGACAACATTCTGAGTCATTGTGATTTTCTATTTATATACCTATTATTGCTAATAAAGAAACATACAGACAAGTAAGAGAGTAAGCTGATTCTTTTTAGATTTAAAAAAATTCTGCAAGTTTCATGATGATCTTATATGTATATTTTAAGTTTCCCTACAATTATAGAGATGATCATTACATTTATAAATTTTAGAAATGATAAATTTTTTAAAGATGCTAGAGTTAAAATACCTTGAATTTTATTTCAAAATAAATACAAGAATTAGAAGATCTGGTAAAATTTTAAACACTCAGTTTCTTCAGTGGTTACATAACAAAGAAAATACTCATAATGCCCTATTTACACATTGTTAATTGTGGATTATAGTATTTATTAAAAATAGTCCTAATAATAGTTCATTACCTAAGATTTCAAGAATTTTAGACGAATTGTGGTAGGGAATAAGAGGTTGCTTCAGGTAGATATATTTTCAAAGACGTCAGTTAAAAATATCTTTTGTTGCAGCCATTCTCAAAAGTGAGGCAAGAAGATAAATTCATTTGAGGATCAACCTAAATAAATGGGAAGTCTCAATATCTAAGCAAACAAAAATGTGTAAATGTTAAAACGTTGTTAATATATGAAAATTGTGTCATATCAAATGTTTTTGCTAAACAGAACATTCTTGTAAGAAATTTGTAAGAGAAATACAACCCTATAATTAATCAATTTTATACTTGTCTTAGTGATTTTGTGACAGTATGAAAGAAAACATAAATCAACAGAGGGAATACTATATGTCCAAATGAAAAATTCCTTTAAAGTAAGAATTTTAAGAAGACTTAGTCACAAGAAAGAAAATGTAGCAGCAACAGCAGTCAGTGTATTCAGAGGAAGCAGGAACATTTTGGAGGGTATAGAAACTCAATGCTATTATAGGAGAAAAGGCAACATGGGAAGGATAGGGTCAGTGTCACCTACAACCGAAGCCCTCCTGCTTAGCCTCCATCTAAATCAAATCAGTACAAAAACATGACCACTCTCCTATCCTAACCTAACATGGAAGCTGACATTCACAGAGGACCTGAACTCCATACTGTCTTTTATATTGTCTTCCTTGCTTCTTGTAGTAATCAATTATGATGACCTGGTTATATTGATTGTCTATTTTTCTTTGGTCAGGGAAGATAGATAAGGACCAATGAATCCTAAGTACTGAATGAACCAAAGGTCTGCATCTGCAATAGTTGAGAATGTATATGCCTATATCTCTGAACTGTGTCTTTAAGCTATAATTTCTGCTATCACACGAGTTATCCCAGCACATGTTAGAGTTATGCTATATACCTTATCTCGAAACACTGTATTGTCTCTTCAGCTTTCATTCTCATTAATAAAACACTTAAAACTAATCTCAGAAGGAAGCAAGTTTCATTGGTGTTTGAAATACAAGTACAGGCAAGCAGCAAATCTAGTAGTTGCTGGTAGCAGAGTGATGAAGAGCATGGATTGAGAACACCTTGTGCATTTTAGTAAGCATAGAACACCTTGTGCATTTTAGTAAGCAAGAAAGTTAGCATATTCAAAATGGCAGTCCACAGATAGTTGCATGGAGGAAGAGGAGGAGGAAGAATTCAGAGAAAGAGTGAAAAGCCCAGAGTTTTTGTAACATATGCTGAAATTTTGGCATGTAATAAAATATAGATATAGAAAAGAGGAAAATATGCTTAATGCTAAGCCACAAAATCAAATTCAGGCATCACTGAAACCCTTGGTATTATATCCCAGGACAAAATATTGTATCAAGAACACAAAAAGAAAACTCCATTATAAGTCAAATAATGTTGAGTTTTTACCAGGGAGGACATGTACTTGTAGCTTAAGCTATTTTCAATTTAATTAAAATTCAGTTTGGATTGTTAGACTTGGGAATCAGTATGTGGTACATGCTGTCATGTATCTAAAGCAAACTGTGACATTTTGTACTTGAGTCATATGAATAAATGATTCAATTTTGTACTTCATAATTTTCTTAAAAGTAATCATCACCAAGCTCTACTATCATTGGGAGAATACTTAGAATAGACATATAACATTGCTGTCTAGAAAAGTCTTTAGAAAGTAACAACAGAGAATGCGAGCTTTTGCTGAGCTCAGAAGTGAATTGAGAAATCATCCACACATCACTTTTATCAAACTGTTAAATAATCTCAATACTACATGTAGACTAAAAATGTTAAAATCATCTATTAATAATCTTTTAATCTAGCACCTATAACCATCTGAAAAATTACTATATAAAATTTGATTTGGGCAAAGAACTATTCTTGACAATTGCAAAGTATAGACTTTAGCTCAACCAAGTCATATGTCTACAACTTATGCTTTTCTATTTTGATTCAACTTCTTTATCATCATGTTTCTCTTTTCCAATGTTTATGAACAATCTAAAGATTTAAAGGTGACAGTGATGAAGAACAGCACAGAAGTGACACACTTTCTCCTGTTGGGACTCACCGATGACCCAGGACTACAACTTCCCCTATTCTTGATATTTCTCTTCATCTACACCGTCACCTTTGTGGGAAATCTGGGGATGATCCTGCTGATTGTCCTGGACTCTCGTCTCCACACACCCATGTACTTTTTTCTGTGTAATCTGTCCTTGGTGGATTTTTGTTACTCCTCAGCAGTCACACCCACAGTAATGACTGGGCTCCTAATAGGAAAGAAGATCATTTCCTATAATGAGTGTGCTGCTCAGATGTTCTTTTTTGGGGGCTTTGCTACTGTGGAAAATTACCTGCTTGCCTCAATGGCCTATGATCGCTATGCAGCAGTGTGTAAGCCACTACATTATTCCTCTACCATGACTACCAGTGTATGTATAAGTCTTTCTATAGTTTCCTATGCTTGTGGTTTTCTCAATGCCTCCATCCACATTGGGGACACTTTCCGTCTTTCCTTCTGTAGGTCTAATGTTGTCCATCACTTTTTCTGTGATGTTCCAGCAGTCATGGTTCTCTCTTGCTCTGATAGACATGTTAGTGAGCTGGTTCTTGTTTATATAGTGAGCTTCAATATCTTTGTTGCTCTCTCAGTTATTTGGATATCCTACATATTCATTTTTATCACAATCTTTAAAATGAAATCAAGTGCTGGATATCGAAAGGCTATATCTACTTGTGCCTCTCACTTTACTGCAGTGTCCATTTTCTATGGGACGATTATCTTCATGTATTTGCAGCCTAGCTCCAGTCACTCCATGGACACTGACAAAATCGCATCTGTGTTCTACACCATGGTCATCCCCATGTTGAACCCTCTGGTCTATGGCCTGAGGAACAAGGAAGTTAAGAGTGCATTCACAAATCTTTTCAAGTGGCAAAATAGTCTGTAACTTCTAAGTAATTTAAATGGCTGTGTGACTAGCAGCCATTCCAATGTATCAAGCTTTGTGATTTTTAGTTGTAATAGTGAATTATTCTCTCTACTCTTGTTTCAATAAAGATGAATTTGTAAAAGTAAATAAAAGAAATTATAGAAGGTATGTGAAGATGAAAAGATCCCATTTACTCATAATTTGGTAGGGCTAACATCTAAAAATAGCCATCATACCATAAGAAATCAATAGATGCCATGCAATTCTCATCAAAATGCCAAAAGAATTCTTCATGGACCTTGGAAGACAATAGTCAACGTCATGTGGAAAAGTAAAGTCTCACTGTAGCTAAAACATTCTTGAAATGTAAAAGAACTTTTGAAGCTCTCACTCTTTATGACTGTAAGTTGGGCTAATGAGATATAATAAGAAAAACTGCATCAGATTGGCAGAAAAATGGACATAGATTAGAGAAGGCCTCCTTGTGTCTGATTAAGGGAGAGGCTTCTTGTGTCTCTGGGTTAGGGCAGTCCTTTTGTGACTTGGCTATGAAAGACCTCCTGGGAGACAGGCCATCTGTCTGTCCCTGGTAAAGGTAGAACTTTGGGGAAACCTACAGACTGTGGGATGCAGTGAGGGGTAGACAAGCCAATCTTTCTGGTGGAGGTGCAGACTAGAAAGGAGATGGGATTTGTTCAGAGGGGAGGTGGGGGTCAAGTGTCTGCTGGGATCTGTAAGGGTAAGCAGTGGGATGGCCAGAGGAGTAGACTAGCCACATCTGCTTGTCTCCTAGGTGGTCTACATAATTGGCCTGTCTCCCAGGAAGTCTGTCAGAACCAAGTCATGGGAGGACTGCCCTAACCCAGGAGCACAGGAAGCCTGCTCTATCCAGGGACACAGATGGACAGAGGTCTCACCTGTGTCCTTGTTTATAGCAGATCTCCTGGGAGACCTGCAGACTGTGAGGTGGGGGAGGGGCAGACACACCAATCTGTCCCAGCCATGGTTCAGGCCAGAAGGGAGATAGAGTTTACACAGAAGGGAGGGTCCCTGCATCTGCTAGGATGCATAAGGAGTCTGGTATAATAGCTTCTTCTGAGGGCATATCTGAGGCAAAAATCAAATATCTCACCCAAAGAAAAGAATACCATCACCATTCCTATATACAACAAAGGCATGAAAATGTGAACCAGGACTTTTGTAACCAGAGAGGAGATATAGGGTTTGTTTGTTTCTTTGTTTGTTTATCAGACAACAGAGTCATAGCTTGATGAATGTGGCATGGTTTAATGCCTAGTGGATGTACAATGCTGAGTCATCTCTTTTAGTCTAAAAAAAATGAAGTAACTGAAGGGCCTTAGCATACAGGTCTTTCTGTTTTCTCTTCCCTCATTTTGTTATTCCATTTGATTGTAGGCATAATGCTTGTGTGCACTGTGTAAGGATTATCATATAATCCCACTTGTGGGGGAGAAGAAAGCAATCACAGAAGGGAGAGAAGGGAGGGACCGTTTTGTGAAAGGTGACAGGGAAGAGAAGAGGGGAACTAGATCATGTATTGAGGGCAGGGAACAGGACTGAGGCCCTGAGGTTCAGCAGAAAGAATTGAAACAGGCAACCTCAGAAGGTAAGGGGTGCAGGGGGACCCTCTAGACTGTAGGAGATACATAAGAGGTGAAACATTCTCAGGACTCAAAGAGAGGGACCTTAGATGAAATGCCCTGTCAGTGGGGAGAGGGAACTTGTAGAGTCCACCTCCAGTAGAAAGACAGGGCATCAAGTGGAGGGATGGGGTTGTCATTCCATAGTCAAAAACTCTCAACCAGAATTGTATCTGTCTGAAAGAACTGCAGGAACAAAAATGGAAAAAGGAGATCCAGTGACAGACTCAAATTGGGATCCTGCTAAGGAGGAGGCCCCAAAGCTTGACACTATTACTGATGCTATGGTGTGCTTACATACAGGGATCTATCATGACTGCCCAACAAGCAGCTGAAAGAATTTACACCCATTGAATTAGGGAAATGGTGGAAGAAGCTGAGGAAGAGAGTTGGTGCTATAGGAAGACCAGCAATCTCAACTATTTCCCAGAGACCAAGCCATCAACCAGACAGCCCACACCAGCTGATAAGAGGCCCCAAAAACATATAGAGCAGAGGACTGCTGGGTCTGGACTCAGTCAGAAAAGATGAATGTTATCATTGAGAGACTTGAGGCCCCAGGGTGTGGGGAGGTCTGGTGAGGTGGGGCATCCTCTTTGAGATGGGGTTGGAAGAGGTGTGGGATGTGGAACAGTTGTAGGATGGACCAGGATGGGCCTAAAGTCTGGACTGTAAAAAGATTAAGGAATAAACTTTTTTTTCCTTAATATTTCCCCTATACATTTATTTTTTTTATGTGTATGTAGGTGCACATATGGCATGGACCACATGGAAATCAAAGAACACATGTTGAAGCTGAATCTCTTCAACAACTTGAATCCAAATAATTGAGCTCAGGTCATTAATCTTGGTCATAAGAGACTTTATCTCCCTAACCATGTCATTGTTCTTGGTTTTCCATTTATCTTGCATTCCTTAGCTCAGCATTTTATATAATAGAACTATTTGGACTTCCACTTTCTTTGTTTTATTATTGTTGTCAAAAATCAAGTACAAATGCCAACAGACAGGAGAAAAACATTTTAAAAACATATTCATTAAGGGACTTGTATCTAGAATACACAAAGAACTCTTAAAATTCAACAGAAGAAAAATCAAACATGATTTAAAAATAAATCTAATTTTTTTAGTCTTTTTTAAAAAATATTTCCTCTTTATTAGATATTTTCTTCATTTAAATTTCAAGTGTTATCCAGAAATTTCCCCATACCCTCCCCCATTCCCACCCTGCTCCCCTATCCACCACCTCCCACATAATGGCCCTGGCATTCCCCTGTACTGGGGCATATAAAGTCTGTATGACCAAGGGGCCTCTCCTCCCAATGATGGCCAACTAGGCCATCTTCTTCCATATATGCAGCTAGAGACATGAGCGCAGGGGGAACTAGATAGTTCATGTTATTCTTCCACCTATAGGGCTGAAGACCCCTTCAGCTCCTTGGGAACTTTCTCTAGCTCCTTCCTGGGGAGTCCTGTGTTCCAACTAATAGCTGACTGTGAACATCCACTTCTGTGTTTGCCAGGCACTAGTATAGCCTCCCAGGAGACAGCTATATCAGGGCTCTTTCAGCATTATCTTGCTGGCATATGCTATAGTGTTTATTTTGGTGGCTGATTATGGGAAGGATCCCTGGCAGCCGCCGTCACTGGTTGGTCCATCCTTTTGATTCGGCTTCACACATGATCTCTGTAACTCCTTCAAAGTGTGCTTTGTTCTTAATTTTAGGAAAGGGCGAAAGACCACATTTTGAACTTCATTCTTCTTGAGTTTCATGTGTTTAGTAAATTGTATCTTGGGTAGTCTAGGTTTCTGGGCTAGTATCCACATATCAGTGAGTACATGTTATGTGAGTTCTTTTGTGATTAGGTTACCTCACTCAGGATGACACCCTCCAGATCCATCGATTTTCCTAGGAATTGCATATATTCATTGTTTATAATAGCTGAGTAGTACTCCATTGTGTAAATGTACCAATTTTTTTGTATCCATTCCTCTGTTGAGGGACATCTGGGTTCTTTCCAGCTTCTGGCTATTATGAATAAGGCTGCTATGAACATAGTGGAACATGTGTCCTTATTACCAGATGGAACCTCTTCTGGATATATGCCAAGTAGAGGTATTGCTGGATCTTTAGGTAGTACTATGTCCAATTTTCTGAGGAACCGCCAGACTGATTTCCAGAGTGGTTGAACAAGCTTGCAGTTCCACCAACAGTGGAGGAGTGTTCCCCTTTCTCAACATCCACACCAGCATCTGCTGTCACCTGATTTTTTGATCTTAGCCATTCTTACTGGTGTGAGGTGGAATCTCAGGGTTGTTTTGATTTGCATTTCCCTGATGATTAAGGATGTTGAACATTTTTTCAGGTGCTTCTGAGCCATTCAGTATTCCTCAGTTGAGAATTCTTTGTTTAACTCTGTGCCCCACTTTTTAATGGGGATATTTGATTTTCTGGTGTCCACCTTCTTGAGTTCTTTATATATATTGGCTATCAGTCCCCTATCTGATTTAGGATTGGTAAAGATCCTTTCCCAATCTGTTGGTGGCCCTTTTGTCTTGTTGACAGTATCTTTTGCCTTACAGAAGCTATGCAACTTTATGAGGTCCCATTTGTCAATTCTCGCTCTTACAGCACAAGCCATTGCTGTTCTATTCAGGAATTTTTCCCCAGTGCCCATATCTTCGAGGCTTTTCCCCACTTTCTCCTCTATAAGTTTCAGTGTCTCTGGTTTTATGTGGAGATCCTTCAACCACTTAGACTTGACCTTCGTACAATGAGATAAGAATGGATCAATTCCCAGTCTTCTACATGATAACCGCCAGTTGTGCCAGCACCATTTGTTGAAAATGCTATTCTTTCTCCACTGGATAGTTTTAGCTCCCTTGTCAAAGATCAGGTGACCATAGGTGTGTGGATTAATTTCTGGGTCTTCGATCCTATTCCATTGATCTACCTGTCTGTTGCTGTACCAGTACCATGCAGTTTTTATAACGATTGCTCTGTAGTACAGTTTGAGGTCAGGCATGGTGATTCCACCAGAGGTTCTTTTATTG
>LR750744.1:142723-172060 GCA_902729485.2 Mus minutoides
ACAAATCTTTCACTTCCTTCGTAAGAGTCACACCAAGATATTTTATACTGTTAGTGACTATTGTGAAGGGTGATGTTTCCCTGATCTCTTTCTCAGCCATTTCATCCTTTGTATAGAGAAAGGCCATTGATTTGTTTGAGTTGATTCTATATCCAGCTACTGCACTAAAGCTGTTTATCAAGTTTAGGAGTTCTCTGGTAGAGTTTTTGGGATCACTTATATATACTATCATATCATCTGCTAATAGCGATAATTTGAGTTCTTTCTTTCCAATTTGTATCCCCTTGACCTCCTTTTGTTGTGGAATCGCTCTTGCTAGGACTTCAAGTACTATATTGAATAGGTAGGGAGAAAGTGGGCAGCCTTGTCTGGTCCCTGATTTTAGTGGGATTGCTTCCAGCTTCTCTCCATTTAGTTTGATGTTGGCCGCTGGTTTGCTGTAGATTGCTTTTTTCATGTTTAGGTAAGGGCCTTGAATTCCTGATTCTGCCAATCCATGAGCATGGGAGATCCTTCCATCTTCTGAGATCTTCCTCAATTTCTTTCTTCAGAGACTTGAAGTTCTTGTCATACAAATCTGTCACTTCCTTTGTAAGAGTCACACCAAGATATTTTATATTGTTAGTGACTATTGTGAAGGGTGATGTTTCCCTGATCTCTTTCTCAGCCAGTTCATCCTTTGTATAGAGATAGGCCATCGATTTGTTTGAGTTGATTCTATATCCAGCTACTGCACTAAAGCTGTTTATCAGGTTTAGGAGTTCTCTGGTAGAGTTTTTGGGATCACTTATATATTCTATCATATCATCTGCTAATAGCGATAATTTGAGTTCTTCCTTTCCAATTTGTATCCCCTTGACCTCCTTTTGTTGTCGAATCACTCTGGCTAGGAGGACTTCAATAAACTTTTAAAAAATGTCCAAGATATAATTTGCAAAACACATGAAACTCAAGAAGAAAGAACACCAAAGTGTGAATCCTTTGATCCTTCTTAGAAGGGGAAACAATAATCTCATGGAAGGAGTTACAGAGACAAATTTCAGAGCAGAGACTGAAGGAAGGACCATCCAGAGACTGCCCCACCTGGGGATCCATCCCATAAGCAACCACCAAACCCAGACTCTATTACAGATGCCAACAAGGTTTTGTTGACAGGAGACTGATATAGCTGTTTCCTGAGAGGCTCTTGCCTGGCAAATACAGAAGTGAGTATTTCCACTCATTAATTGGACAGAGCACAGGGTCCCCAGTGAAGAAGCTAGAGTAAGTACCCAAGGAACTGAAGGGATTTGCAGCCCGATAAGAAGAACAAAGATAAGAACTAACCAGTACCCCCAGAGCTCCCTGGGACTAAACCAACAATCAAAGAAAACACATGCTGGGACTCATGTTTCTAGCTGCATATGTAGCAGAAGATGGCCTAGTTGATCATCAATGTGAGAGGCCCTTGGTCCTGTGAAGGTTCTATGCCCCATTATAGGGAATGCCAGGGCCAGGAAGTAGGAGTGGGTGGGTTAGGGAGCAGTGGTCAAGGGAGGGGATAGGGGATTTTCGGAGGGGAAACTAGGAAATGGGATAACATTTGAAATGTAAATAAAGAAAATATATAATTTTTAAAAAGCCCAACATCTTAAGTCTTTAGGGAATTGCAAATCAAAACAACCCTGAGATTCTACCTTACACCAATCAGAGTGGCTAAGATCAAAAACTCAAGTGATAGCACATGCTGGCAAAGATGTAGGGAAAGAGAATGACACTTCTAGTACTGATGTAATTGAAACTTGATACTACCACTCTGTAAATCAATTTGTCAGTTTCTCAGAAAATTGGAAGTAGTTCTACCTGAAGACCCAGCTATGCCACTCCTGGGGAAATACCCAAAGTTCCCACCTGTCAATTGTTGATCTTAGAGCATGATCCATTGGTGTTCTTTTCAGGAAAAATTTTCCCTTGTCAATGTCATTGATGCTCTAACTTACAATGAGACATGAATGAATCTATTTGCATTCTTCTATCTGCAGAATGACAGTACTATTTGTTGAAAATACATCTTCTTTTCCACTGGATGGTTTAGGCTTATTTCTCAAAGATCAGGTGATCATAGGTGTATGTTTATTTCTGGGTCTTCAATTCTATCCCATTGATCAACCCATCTTTCTCTTCAAAGACTTGATATTTTTATCAGAGAAGTCTTTGCCTTGCTTTGTAAATGTTACACAGAAATATTTTATGATATTTGAGGCTATTATGAAAGATATTGTCTTCCTGTTTTATTTAATATTTCTGTATAGGAAGACTACAGACATTTATGAGTTAATATTTTTTCCAGCTACTTTGCTAAACGTTTCTATTAGCTCTAGGTGTTCTGTTCTAAAAATTTCAGGGTCACTTAAGAATATTGTCATGCTTGCAAGCAAAGATAGTTCAACTTCTTACTTTCCAACTGTTATCCTCTTATCTTTTTTAATTTTCTTGCTACTGTAGCTAAGAATTAAAGTACTACATTTTATAGATATGGAAAGAGTGAACAACCATGTCTTCTTTCTGATCTTCTTAGAATTGATTTGATTTTCTCATCATATACTTTGATGTACGCTATTGGCCTGTTCTAAAGTGTCATTATCATGTTGAGATATGTAGAAATTGTTTTATAAACATTTTGCCGAATCTTTGTGTTTCAAATATTACACTAACTATGACCTCATAAAATTAATTGGACACTGTTTCTTCTGCTTCTTTTTTTGTGAAATAATTTGAGAAGTATATTTGTTAGCTTTTTTTTTTTTTTTAATTTGGTAGAATTATGGGCTAAAATTATCTGGTGTTGGGCTTTTTTATACTTATACAACCTAGACTGACTGCTTTTGTTCTCTAAGAATTATAGTTTTGTTTAAATTGACTGTCTCTTATTTTATTTAATAGTTTAATTGATATTTCTATTTTTGCAATTTTATTAAATACAGATTTTTTTCTCATATAGTATACTTTGTATACATATTTCCATCCTTCCACTCCTCCAGTATCTTCTTACCTTCTCTTCCATTTGGCCCCACTCTCTTACTGTCTCTCATTATAAAAGAGATAGTTTCTAATTGATAATGACAAAATACAGCAAAATCAAATCAAATCAAATCATATAAAACAAACAAAAATAATCATATCTAACTTGAAAAATAACACGAAGACAAAAGATCTCCAAAAGTAGGAACAAGAATAAAGCACTAGGTACTTCACATACTCAGGATTTACATAAGGTTATATACCTGAAAACTGTAATATCCACACAGAAGACATAATATAGGCCTTTTGATTACTGCTTCAGTCTCTGTGAGTTAAGAATAGCTTGATTTGCTCAGTTGGTATAGAGGACATTATTCTGGTATTCTTGTTCATCCTCTGTGCTTTTAACTCCTTCTGCTTATCCATTCAAAGGTTTATAGAACTGAGTGAAGGAATTTGATGGAGACATCTCATTTAGAGTTATGGGCTCCACAGTCTCTCTGTGTGTGTTATGTATATCTATGCGCCTCTGTATTTGTCTCTAACTGTTGCTATAGAAAGACTCTCTTGTAATGGCTGAATCAGGTGTATCTTTATGAATATTTCAGAATATTACTATATTATTAAGGGTTGTTTTATTCTTACTTTAATTTTTTATCGGTGTACTATCTGCTTTTACCTTAGGTCTCTGGGATATGTAGTTTCTTGTTATTGGTAAACGAAGCAGTGTTCATTAGGGCTCATCAGTGTAGGGGGATGGCAGGGTGGGGAGGCAGGTGAGGGAGTGTGGGTGGCTGAGTGAGCACCCTCATAGAAACAAGAGGAAGGAGGATGGGATAGGGGGTTACCAGAGGTGAAATCAGGATGGGGATAACATATGAAATATAAGTAAATAAAATATCCAATAAAAATTCAGACATTAGTTGCATATGTTTGTGAGTTGTGTGTTTCTATGTTGATATCTTTATTAGCTGAAATTTCATATACTGATATAATTTATGTTGAGCATATTCATTTACCACTACCTCACTTCAGCTATCTAAATCTTCCCAGTGACTCTCATCTTGTCTCTCAACTTCATCTCCTCCTTATTCCACTGTCATTAAAGCTCCCCTGAGTTAAATTAGAACTTCCCATAGGCACATGATTGCCCACAGTTTTAATTTATTGCTACTTTATGAGAAAGGAGAAGAGGAGCTACAGGTATTCCCATGTATGAAATCTCCAGGGGTATCTATGTCATTCTTGTTTTTCTGCTTCTTCATGCATTAGCTTTTTATATAATAACATGATTTAAGTTATGTTTCAGAAGCATTCATCCATGAACTGAGTGATATTCACTGTTATCACTTTTATGAACACAATTTGGCTGAAGACCTTCTGTCAGTTTTCCTGCATGGTTAAGAAAAATAACTTAAAGGTAAAATGCTATATTTTTATTTGTATGGTGTCATGAACACCTTTCTTATTTTTCTCAGGTTACAAGGGATAAAATTTGTGAGATGTACAATCTTCTCATTTTTTTTGTAGGTAAGGTAAACCCATCCTTGAAAAAGAAAAATTAATAGAGGGTCAGAAGTCAAAGATTATTACTTCTTTTTCCTCTGTTTTCAGTGTTTCAGAAACATGAAATTGTTAGTTTACTCCCCGACAAAGAACTGTGTAACCAGCATTCTGAGGCTGACTTGATTATGTCATATTCATACTACAGGATTTACTGTCCTCTTCAAAATATCTGGTGGCTTTATATGTATATGAAATAAACATTAACTGTTAGACATGTAGTTCACAGAAAAGGAGTTGGGCAGCAATGCCTACTGTGAGTTTAATATTAAAGAAAAAAGTGATCATGGAAATGGTTTCTTAAAACAATAACTGGATGTAGTTTATTAATGAAGGTAAACATTTCTATTTTAGGAAGTTTAGGTACTCTCTTAACACATCGGTTATTTAAACCAAGAACAAATTAGTGTGAAAAGCTATGATTTTTTTGTCGATTTTCTACTTATGATACTAATATTTGTGATAAAGGAATGTAGAGAAAAGCATAAAAATAAAATTAATCTTTCTAATTTTCAAAAAAAATGCTACAAGATATACAATGATCCCATGGCCATTTTAATAATTTCCCTTTAATTCCAGGATGATTATTATTACATATTTTGTAAATGATGAGTTTAATATTGACAGAAGGACAAAATATTTTGAATGCTTTTCAAAGGGAATCACGTAATTTCTGAGTTTTTTCAAGGATAACACAACAAAAATCAGAATAATAACTGTCTTCATGTTTAAATTTCATGTTAATTATGGATTATAATTTTTTCTGAAAGTAAGATCTAATAATAGTTTATAACCTAAAATTTCAAAACATTCAGGAGACTTGGGATAGCGAATAATCCTTTTTAAGGTAAATATTATTTCAAAAAATTCAATACAGACAAAAACATGTTTCATGTTGCAGACATTCTGAAAACTGAGGCAGGGGAGCAGCTTCAACCTAGAATTTAAGGAAGAGCCTATGTGATGTCTTCTGTATCTAAGAAGACAAAACAAATACAAGTTTGTGTATTGTTAGTGTTTGAGAGTAATAACATATCAAATATTCTCCCATAGGTAAGAGATCTGTGAGATAAAGACTACCCCATAAATGTCCAAATTTATTTTGGTCTCGACAGTATGAAAAAAAAGAATAATTTAATGGAAATAGGCTGTAGCCAAATATAAATATGGCTTTTATGTGAGAACTCGAGGAAGACTGAGTAAGAGAAATTGCAGGAACAACTACATCTGCATTAATAGAAAACAGGGGTATGTTGGACAGCATAATCACTCAGTGATATATTGAAGAAAGTAAGGAAAATGAGGAGAGGAGAGTGAGAGAGTAGCTGAAGAACTCCCGACTAGCCTCCACTATGTCAAATCAGCACAGAAAATAGATCTCTCTCCCTTCCAAACATTAACATTAATGCTACCACTTATTGGATGTTTTACAATAACATCTTTTATGAAATCGTGTTGACTTCTCACAATGATACCACAAAATGGATTGATTCTACTGTATACCTTTCTTTGGTCATGGAAGTTAGCTCTGGATCAGTGAATCCTAAGTAGTGAATAGGCCAAAGCTCTGTATGTCCTATAGATTATGATTATTTGCCTGCATCTTTCATAACTTCATAAAGCTGAAGTTGCTGACATCAGTGAATAAGCCTACCACATCTACTGCCCAGAGCTCTTAATCATATTCATTTTAATAAAATAATTTAGTGATAAACTCAGAAGAAAAGTTTGAGTTTACTTAGTGTTTATGAGAAATGCAGTCAACTTATAATTCTAGCAGCTGTTTATAGGCAGCAGATGGAGAAAAGAGAGGAAGAAAGTCATAGTTTTTAAATTATAGCTAAAACTTCTGCTATGTTCATCAACAGTGGCCCTTAGAGCAGGTGGTTAGAGGAAGAGGTGGAGGCATTCAGAGTAAGAATGAGAAATCCCAAGGCTTCTGATAATGTATGCTTAGATCAGTATCAACATATAGATACCAATAAAGGGGAAAACGTGCTTATTTCCAGGCCACCATACTTATTTAGATGGCACTCTCTTACAAGCCTTTGTTTCCTAGTATAATAGATTTTAAAAGGAACGTATGCTTAGAAATAAAAACTGAATTCTGGAATTCAAGTAATCCTGAGTTCTTTCCAAGATATACACATAAATATATTTTAACTTATTTTCAGTTAATTAAAATTTAGTTTGAATTATCATACTTGGGGAACAACACTGGCTAAATAAAATCAAGGACCTAAAGCAATGACTGGCATTTTATACCTGGATATATAAATAAGTTACCAAAACTGTTATGCTAGATAATTGAAGTAAAAACAATCATCGAATTCTAATACATGAAGATGCAATGGATGGACATCTATGGTTTCTGTCTATAGAAGTCCTCGGAAACTAAGCAACAGGGAAATAGAGCTTTTACTGAGTTCAGAAGATAATTTGGATATCATCCTCACTTTGCTTTTAGCTAGTTATTAAATAATCTCAATTTCGGCATAGGCACTACAAAAATTTAAAGTTGGGTAGGGAATCCATCACTAGTCTTTACATTCTGGCCCATGTACCCCTCTATATAACTACTACATCAAATTTGGGGAAAGGTCTTATTTTCTAGGCAATCGCCAAGTACAGATCATTTCTATACTAAGACACATGGCTTTGCTTTTCCATTTTAATTCAAGTTCTTTACAATCATCTTTCTGTTTTCCAGTGGGTATGGACAACGTAAGTATGGAAAGATGACTCTGATGAAGAATCATACAGAGGTGACACACTTTCTCCTGCTGGGACTCACGGATGACCCAGGCCTACAGCTTCCCCTCTTCATTACATTTCTCCTCATCTACATCATCACGCTGGTGGGAAATCTTGGCATGATCCTGCTGATTGTCCTGGATTCTCGTCTCCACACTCCCATGTACTTCTTTCTAGGTAATCTGTCCTTGGTTGACTTTTGTTACTCCTCAGCTGTCACACCCACAGTCATGACTGGGCTAATAGGAGAGAAGATCATTTCTTACAATGACTGTGCTGCTCAGATGTTCTTTTTTGTAGCCTTCGCTACCGTGGAAAATTATCTCTTGGCCTCAATGGCCTATGATCGCTATGCAGCAGTGTGCAAGCCCTTGCACTATGCCACCACTATGACTACAAGTGTGTGTGTCTGTCTTTCTATAGGTTCCTATACCTGTGGTTTTCTGAATGCCTCCATCCACATTGGGGACACTTTCATTCTTTCCTTCTGTAGGTCTAATGTAGTGCATCATTTTTTCTGTGATATTCCAGCAGTCATGGTCCTCTCTTGCTCTGATAGACATGTTAGTGAGATGGTTCTTGTGTATGTAGTGAGCTTCAATATCTTTTTTGCTCTCTCAGTTATCTGGATATCCTATATATTCATTTTTATTACAATCTTTAAAATGCACTCAAGTTCTGGATATCGAAAGGCTGTATCCACTTGTGCTTCACACTTCAGTGCAGTATCAATTTTCTATGGGACGATCATTTTCATGTACTTGCAGCCCAGCTCCAGTCATTCCATGGACACAGACAAAATCGCCTCTGTGTTCTACACTATGATCATCCCCATGCTGAATCCTCTGGTCTACAGCATGCGGAACAAAGAAGTCAAGAGTGCATTCACAAAAGTTTTGCAGGTGGCAAAATAGCCTGTGGTGATTTACTTATAATTATTCAAGATAAATAATACCATTTTCCCACATACAGTTAAATTAATAATGGATACTCATATTTCTGCAAGTTTATGTTACTGCCATATAGCTAAAAGAAAAATAGTAAATTTTGGACCATACTTATGAGTTGCTTTTTTTCCCTTGCCTTGTTGACAGAAAACTATGATGTGTATTTATGTAATATTTTATTAGTAACTCCTTAATATAGTCTTATTATTAGTAAAATATAGACAATATTTAAAAATCAATGATTACCATGTACCTGTGCTTTTGATGTTAGTTGACTGCTACAGAACAATATTTATATACATTTTGCTATACTAACACATTTTGAACATTTTCCTCATGTCAGTGACATTATTTGATTCTTGCTTTGACTGGTCAGTGAAGAATTGTACAGCTTTCTTCTTCTAACACAGGATCAGCAAAAGTGATTACCTTTATAGTAAGAGTTCCCTGCACGGTCCATAGAAGAGTGTTATAATTACATGTGGATAATGTAGGAAGAAGAGATTCATTGGATGTAAGTAAAAGAATATTTTAGGTTTCTGAAATCATTTACAACTATATTTCCATGTGAATCCTCACACAGCCTTAAGTCAAAATTCAAATAACATTTAGCTATGAAATAAAGCTTAATTTGAATTTCACTTCTGTGATGGTTAATAATGATTTCAACTGAACACTATATAGAGTCACCTAAGGGTCTAGGCTTTGGAAAGAGTCTCATGGATTCTCATTGTTAGGTTAGTTACTGTTTGTCCCCAAAAAGTATTATCTTTGCTATATTAATTGAGGTTGGTAGACTTCCTCTAAAAATTGGCAGCACTAGTCATTTTCTGGACTAGAATACTAAACACAGTAAAATTGATAAATCTAGCTGAGCACCAGAATTATCCTCCCTCTGCTTCCTGCCTTTGGAAATTGGCTCTTCCTTTCTCCTATCCGAACCCAGAATTTAACCCAGATTATTAGGCTTAGAAACAAATACCTTTACCAACTGATAGAAAGTAGAATATTACCAGGTATCTCCATTTTCTATTATCATGACTTTCTGTCCATGATTGTGCACACTAAATATGTGAGCCAAATAAACATGCTTTCCCTTAGAATCATTTTATCAGCATATTTAATCACAGCAACAGAAAGGTAACTAACAAGCTTTGTGATATGTAAAACTGGTTAAGTGATCTAATATAGAGTCTAGCTCCAAGAAACACATTGGAGAGACAGAATGATCCCAGAATATGGCACATTGCCTAACACATAATACCTGCTGAATATTCACAAATAATCCATTTTCTTTTTTTACCTGTACTTCTGTAACTTAATGATATGCTTTGCACCATTTCACATTTAATTAGTAAAAACAGTTATTAAATTATATTTGCTTTGTTTTGCAGCTTAACTTTGCTAGTGAACCATTAAAAGTTTCAGATTAAATATCTTACTTCCTTTAGGAATTTATTTTCAAAGTATAGTGTATGCAATACACAAAACTTTCTGTTACCTAATGAAATAATGGAGTTAGGTAGGAAACTTACAGAGATTTGTGTAACAAATATTAAATTATTTCAATTTCTATTTTTATCATTCATTTCTTCATAATACTCTTCAGAATATGTAATTGTATATTTCCATGTGTGTGTGCCAACCATGAAGACTGTCCTCAGATTCTATCAATATATTCTTTATTAGATATTTTCTTCATTTACATTTCAAATGCTATCCTGAAAGTTCCCTATACCCTCCCTCCACCCTGCTCCCCTACCCACTCACTCCCACTTCTTGGCCCTAGCATTCCCCTGTATTGGGGCATATAAAGTTTACAATACCAAGGGACCTCTCTTCCCAATGATGGCCAACTAGGTCATCTTCTGCTACACATGCAGCTAGAGACATGAGCTCTGGGTGTTCTGGTTAGTTCATATTGTTGTTCCTCTTAAAGGGTTGCAGACCTCTTCAGCTCCTTGGGTACTTATTCTAGCTTCTCCATTGGGGTCCCTGCATTCCATCATATAGATGACTGTGGGCATCCACTTCTGTATTTGCCAGGCACTGACATAGCCTCATATGAGACAGCTATATCAGGGTCCCTTCAGCAAACTCTTGCTGGCATAGGCAATAGTGTCTGCGTTTGGTGACTGATTATGGTATGGATCCTCAGGTTGGGTAGTTCAATATATTTTTAAGACAGTGTCTTTGGCCAATTAACCTCAGAAAGTTACCTATATCTATTTTCCATGCTTATTTTTATAATATTATGTCTTGATATTATTGCTAACTATATCATTTACCCCTTTCATAATTTTCATTTAACACCCTTCCAATTACATATACCTATACTTATTCTCTTTCAAATGTATGGCCTCTTTCTTCACCAGGTATTGTCATGTTCAACAACTCTGAATCATTATTGATTATAATTTTGTTTAATGTTCTCCATAAATTTCAAAGAGAAATTTCCATGCTGTGGGAGTAGAGTAGGAATAGATTCATCTGTGGGCAGAAAGGCACATGTGTTTGGAAAATAAAACTCAGATTATCCTACTTTTAAGGAAAAATTTTAAAGGCTGAGTTCTTTCCTTAGCCTTCATATACATTATCACTTAGTAGAAACAGAGAACAGACACTAAAAACTCTTAGATCATACTATAACTACATATGAATCTGCAAAGTAAGTTAATACACAAAGACATTTTATTTTGTTGTCATTGTAATAAATTATTACAAACTCATAAAGTGAACATTAAAACATGTTAATTTTTCACAGATCTAAAGGACATATTTTCAAACAGGTTCATTGTCAAGATAATATTCATTGTCAATATCTAGAAACTCTCTGAGATGACAACTCCTGTCTGTTTAAGTGGAGCTCTGTATTGCAATTTGGAAGCTGTCTAGAAGGTAGCTTGTGAGAGACCAGGAACATTGTACTAGCAAACCCCAAGTTGGGTGATGACTACAGAAGCAGAGAGTGTAGCACATAAGCAGAGATAAATATACACCTAAATAAGGAACCAATTTATTGAGAGGATAATACAATTAAAATGGTTCAAAGTCCTTGAATGAGTTTTCTCTATTTTAAGAACTCTTCCAGATATGGAGCAGCAGGCTGTTCTGATACCATAGTGAGTGTCTGTCCTACTAAGGAAGCAATGCTCTGCAATCCAGGTCTCTACTTCCATATTTCCCATAGCTGTTCCAGTGCCTCCACTCAGCTGTTTGGATAATAGAGTCAGGACATTGGAAGAAAACCATAAAGGCATTGTTCACACTCCCAGCTCCCTAAGCTTCACATGTAATGAGACATGCATACATCTCATCTTATTTGATGTGCTAACACCATCTCCCAAAAGTTGAAACTTAAACAGAGAGAAGTAGAGTGGCTTATTGGGGAGTTAGAATGCTCCCATATTACAATTCTCCTCTGATATTCATCCCTGTACATTCATCCTAGAGAAATGACTAGAGGAGGCTGCCTTAGTTAATGTTCTATTGCAATGACATAACACCATGACTAAGGCAACTTATAAAAGGAAGCATTTAATTGGGGCTTATTACATAACCATCATGGTGGTGAGTATTGGTGGCAGGCAGGCGCTGATGGCACAGGAACAGTACTGGAGAGTAGTTCTGATGTTTAAGTTTCAGGCAAACAGAGGGACTAGGCCTGGCTTGAACATTTGAAACCACAAAATCCACCTCCAATGACACCAAGATTTTCTCCAACAAAGCCACAACTAATCTTCTCCCTCCTCCTCCTCCAAAAAAAAAAAAGTCTCACCAAGTAGGGACCATGAATTTAAACATAGGAGGCTATGGGGGCCATTCTCATTCAAGCCAAGACAGATACTAAAATAGGTAATTTTCCTTTCTCCAAAGCATTTTTTTTCTCTCTCTTTATTAGATATTTTCTTCATTTACATTTCACATGTTATCCAGAAATTTTCCCTTACCCTCCTGCGTCCCCGACCTGCTCCCCTACCCACCCCCTCCCACATAATGGCCCTGGCATTCCCCTGTTCTGGGGCATATAGAGTCTGTATAACCAAGGGGCCTCTCCTCCCAATGATGGCCAACTAGGCCATCTTCTTCCATATATGCAGCTAGAGACATGAGCGCAGGGGGAACTAGTTAGTTCATGTTATTCTTCCACCTAGAGGGTTGAAGANTTTGAGTTGATTCTATATCCAGCTACTGCACTAAAGCTGTTTATCAGGTTTAGGAGTTCTCTGGTGGAGTTTTTGGGGTCACTTATATATACTATCATATCATCTGCAAATAGCGATAGTTTGAGTTCTTCCTTTCCAATTTGTATCCCCTTGACCTCCTTTTGTTGTCGAATCGCTCTGGCTAGGACTTCAAGTACTAAAAAATGCTTTTTAAAAAACGTTCTGTTCCTCTTTATGTCATACACACATGTGCATGAGTACACATACATGAACACAGATACACATATAGGATATAACTATGTTATATCCTCAAGACAGTGCTCTCATTAAGGAAAAGAAGAAGTGTTGTGAGGGGACAGTACAGGACATGGATTGCACAGAGAATGCAGTGAACAGGTTCATACGAGCTTGTTTGTATCTTTGGAGAATTCTTTTTTTTTTTTTTTAATTTTTCGAGACAGGGTTTCTCTGTACAGCCCTGGCTGTCCTAGAACTCACTTTGTAGACCAGGCTGGCCTCGAACACAGAAATCTACCTGCCTCTTGAGTTTTTTAAGATAGATACCGGTGAAATTTGATTTGCTAACACCCAAGCCAATTGGAAATTAAGTATCCTCGGGATCATCTTGGGATCATGGGTGAGTGGGAAGCAACATCAGCTGTAAAGAATCACAGAGGGTCTTGTGCCAGTAGGAACAGGGACAAGGAACCCTGCCCAACCAGAGGCTGGGATCCATTCAGGTCGTGGCCAGCCCTGCCATCTTCTGCATGAACCTGGCCAAAGGCATCTAGGGCACCAGATGACACTCCACACTGCAGGATCCCTAGTACACCCAGGACCTCATGGTCACCTGAGAGCATAGGCGATAGAAGCAACAGAGCATCTTGGTCAGGGTCCCCTCAGGCCTTCATCCTCAGCCAGAAGGCAGAGCTGAGAACCAGACCACTGGGTACCTTCCTTGCCAGAAGAGAGTAGTCCTACAAGGAGGGCTCTTATCCCAGGACTCAGGAAGTGGATCAGAGCTCTGGAATGCTGGACATCTGCCGTGCCAGAGGAGAGCTTGCCTGCAGAGAGTGCTCTAACCGCTGGAACTCAGGTGAGAGTTGGAATCCTAGGAGTGCTGACAGAGGCTAAGAAAATCACAGGAGGATCAAATTCCAGCCAGAGAGAGCTTGAATATTAACACCAAAGATTTCCAAATGGTGAGATGCAAACAAAAGAATCTTACTAAGAGAAACCTAGAACACTGGGCATCATCAGAACCCAGTATGCCCACCACAATGAGTCCTGGATACCCCCACACACCTGAAAAGCAAAAACCGGATTTAAAATCATATCTCATGATGGTGGTAGAAGATTTTAAGAAGAACATTAATAACTCAATTAAAGAAATACAGGAGAACACTACTAAACAGGTAGAAGCCCTTAAAGAGGAAGCACAAAAATTCCTCAAGGAATTACAGGAGAATACTGCTAATCAGGTAGAAGTCCTTAAAGAACTATAGGGAAACACAGCTAAACAGGTAGAAGAAACACAAAATCCCTTAAAGAATTACAGGAAAACACAACCAAACAGGGAATGGAATTGAACAAAATCATCCAAGATCTAAAAAGGGAAGTATAAACAATAAAGAAAACCCAAAGGGAGACAACTCTGGAGATAGAAACACTAGGAAAGAAATCAGGAACCATAGATGTGAGCATCAGCAACAGGATACAAGAGATGGAAAAGAGAATCTCAGGTGCAGAAGATTCCATAGGGAACATGGACACAACAATCAAAGAAAATGCAAAATGCAAAAAGATCCTAACTAAAAACATCCAGGAAATCCAGGACACAATGAGAAGACCAAACCTACAGATAATAGGAGTAGAGGAGAATGAAGATTTTAAACGTAAGGGGCCATCAAATATCTCCAACAAAATTATAGAAGGAAACTTCCCATACCTAGAGAAAGAGATGCCCATGAACATACAAGAAGCCTACAGAACTCCAAATAGACTGGGCCAGAAAAGAAATTCCTCTGGACACATAATAATCAGAACAACAAATGCTCTAAATAAAGACAGAATATTAAAAGAAATAAGGGGAAAAAGTCAAGTAACATATAAAGGCAAGCCTATTAGAATTACATCAGACTTCTCACCAGAGACTATGAAAGCCAGAAGATACTGGACAGTTGTTTTACAAACACTAAGAGAACACAAATGCCAGCCCAGGCTAATACGCTCAGCAAAACTCTCAATTACCACAGATGGAGAAACCAAACCATTCCATGACAAAACCAATTTCACACAATATCATGACAATATAGGCTTCATCCCAGGGATGCAGGAATGGTTTAATATATGGAAATCCATCAACATAATACACTATATAAACAAACTCAAAGATAAATACCACATAATCATCTCTTTAGATGCTAAGAAAGCATTTGACAAAATCCAACACCCATTCATGATAAAAGTCATGGAAAGATCAGGAATTCAAGGCCCATACCTAAACATAATAAAAGCAATATAAAGCAAACCAGTAGCCAACATCAAACTGAATGGGGAGAAGCTGGAAACAATCCCACTAAAATCAGGGACTAGACAAGGCTGCCCACTTTCTCCCTACCTATTCAATATAGTACTTGAAGTCCTAGCCAGAGCAATTCGACAACAAAAGGAGATCAAGGAGATAAAAATTGGAAAGGAAGTGGTCAAAATATCACTATTTGCAGATGATATGATAGTATATATGTGACCCTAAAAATTCCACCAGAGAACTCCTAAACCTGATAAAGAACTTCAGCACAGTAGCTGGATATAAAATTAACCCAAACAAATCAGTGCCCATTCTCTACACAAATGATAAACAGGATGAGAAAAAATTAGGGAAACAACACCCTTCACAATAATCATCAAATATATAAAATACTTTGCTGTGACTCTAACTAAGGAAGTGAAAGATCTGTATGATAAGAACTTCAAGTCTCTGAAGAAAGAAATTGAAAAGGATCTAAGAAGATGGAAAGATATCCCATGCTCATGGATTGGCAAGATTAATATAGTAAAAATGGATATCCTTCCTAAAGTAATCTACAGATTCAATGCAATCCCGATAAAAATTCCAACTCAATTCTTCACTGAGTTAGAAAGGGCAATTTACAAATTCATCAACCTACAGATTCAGTACAACCCACACCAAAATTCAAACTCAGTTCTTCACAGTGATAGAAAAAAACAACTCTCAAATTTATTTAGAATAACAACAACAAAAAAGAAAAAAAAGAAAAAACAGAACAAAACAAAACAAACAAAAAACAGGATAATGAAAATTATTCTCAACAATAAAAGAACTTGTGGGGGAAATCACTATCCCTGATCTCAAACTATATTTCACAGTAATGGTAATAAAATCTGCCTGGTATTGGTACAGAGACAAACAGGTAGATCAATGGAATGGAAATGAAGACACAGGATTAAAAGCACACACTTATGGAAACTTGATCTTTGATAAAGAAGCCAAAAGCATCCTGTACCAAAAAAAAAAGGCAGCATATTCACAAAATGGATTTCAATATGTAGAAGAATGTAAACTGATCAATTATTTCTCCTTATACAAAGCTCAAGGCCATGTGGATCAGTAATCTCTACATAAAATAAGAAATGTTGAATCCAATAGAAGAGAAAGAAGGAAAAAACCTTGAACACCTAGGCACAGGGGATGATTTCCTCAAGAAATCATTTTTGGCACAGGCTTGAAGATCAACAATTGACAAATGGAACCTCATGATTTTGAGAAGCTTCTGTAAGGTAAAAGATACTGTCAATGGGACAAAATGGCAACCTACAGATTGAGCAAATATCTTTAGCAACACTACATCCAATACAGTGTTAATATCCAAAATATTTAAAGCACTCAGAAGTTAGACTCCAGACAACCAAATAAATTTATTAAAATTGGGTTATACAGCTAAACAAATAATTCGCAACTTAGGAATCTTGAATACCTAGGAAGCTCCTAAAGAAATGTTCAACATCCTAGACATCAGGGAAATGCAAATCAAAACAACCCTGAGATTACAACCCATACCAATCAGAATCATTGAGAGCTAAAACTCTGATAACAGCAGAAGCTGACAATGATGTGAAGATTGCTGGTGGGATTTCAAGCTGGTACAAACACTTTGGAAACCATCTGCTGGGTCCTTTGAAATTAAATTTACCTGAAAACACAGCTATACCACATGTGGACTGTACTGGCTAGTTTTGTGTCAACTTGACACAGCTGGAGTTATCACAGAGAAAGGAGCTTCAGTTGGGGAAATGCCTCCATGAGATCTAGCTGTGAGGCATTTTCTCAATTAGTGATCAAGGACCCCTTGTGGGTGGGATCATCTCTGGGATGGCAGTCTTGGGTTCTATAAGAGAGCAGGCTGAACAAGCCAGGGGAAGCAAGCCAGTAAGGAACATCCCTCCTTGGTCTCTGCTTCAGCTCCTGCTTCCTGACCTGCTTGAGTTCCAGTCCTGACTTTCTTGGTGATAAACAGCTGTATAGAAGTGTAAGCCAATATAACCCTTTCCTCCCCAACTTGCTTCTTGGTCATGATGTTATATCCAGGAATAGAAACCCTGACTAAGACATGGACATATTCCCAAAAGATGTTCCAATATATAACTAGGACGCATATTCCAATATGCTTATAGCAACCTTATTTATAACAGCCAGAAGCTGGAAACAAACCAGATATCACTCAACTGAAGAACAGATACAGAAAATGTGGTACATTTACACAATGGAGTATTATTCAGCTATTAAAAACAAGGACTTTATGAAATTCATAGGCAAATGGATGCAACTAGAGTAATCATACTGAGTGTGGTAACTCAGACACAAAATCACAAATGGTATGTACTCACTGGTAAGTGCATAGTAGCCCAAAAGTTTAGAGTACTCATCATACCATAAGACTATATGAAGCTTAAGAAGGAATACACAAGCCGGGCAGTGGTGGCTCATGCCTTTAATCCCAGCACTTGGGAGGCAGAGGTAGGTGGATTTCTGAGTTCGAGGCCAGCCTAGTCTACAAAGTGAGTTCCAGGATAGCCAGGACTACACAGAGAAACCCTGTCTCAAAAAACCAAAAAAGAAGAAGAAGGAGGAGGAGGAGGGGGAGAAGAAAGAAGGAAGACACAGAGGTAGATACCCCAATCCTATTTAGAAGGGTGACCAATGTAATTATGGGATGTAGAGGGAGGTAGGGACCTCAGAAGTAGATAGGAGGCAGAGTGAAGGTGGGGGAAGAATCAGATATGGAAAGAGAGAGGAAAGAAGTACAGAGGTTCAGGAATTTGATCAGAAATATATAGCAGTGGGGGCTTTGGAGCTGAGGATATCTACTGGACAGTTTCAGATGCCAGGAAAGCAAGAGGTTCTGAGGACCCCTTGTTTTTAATAGCTGAATAATACTCCATTGTGTAAATGTACCACATTTTCTGTATCTGTTCTTCAGTTGAGTGATATCTGGTTTGTTTCCAGCTTCTGGCTGTTATAAATAAGGCTGGTATAAGCATATTGGAGTATGTGTCCTAGTTATATATTGGAACATCTTTTGGGAATATGCCCACATGTGGTATAGCTGTGTTTTCAGGTAAATTTAATTTCAAAGGACCCAGCAGATGGTTTCCAAAGTGTTTGTACCAGCTTGCAATCCCATCAGCAATCTTCACATCATTGTCAGCTATACCCAAAGGTGAGATAGAATCTCTAGAGAATATCTCAAGTAGATAGGCACAGCACCCAGTTGAGAGATGGGGGACATCTACCACTCTCAAAAATTTAAATCCAGAATTGTTTCTGTCTAAGTGTAATGTAGGAACAGAAAATGGATCAGAGACTGAAGAAAAGGCCATGCAGAGACTTAGGAATCCATTCCATCTGCAGACACAAAACCCTGATTGAAGGAAGTGAAGGGGATTGAAACTCTGTAGGAATAACCACAATATCCACTAACTGCCCCCCGCCCCCAAGCTCCCTGTGACTAAACCACCAATCAAAGTGTATATACATGGAGGGTACCATGGATTCAGCTACATATGTAGCAGAGGATTGTCTTATCTGGCATGAATGGGAGAGGAGGCTTTTGGTCCTGTGGAACCTTGATACCCTAGCCAAACAGGATGCTAGAGCAGTAAGGCAAGATGGGGTGGGTGGTTGGGGGAGCACCCTCATGTAGACAAACAGGAAGGGGTATATTAGGGGGTTTGAGGTTGGGAAACTTAGAAGGGGGCAACATTTGAATTTTAAATAAGTAAAACAACCAATAAAAAAATAAATAAATAAAAGTATACCTGAAGACTCTAGATAAAAAAAGAAGCATACATGCCCAAGAGGAGTATACTGCAAGAAATAATTAAAGCCAGTGCTGATATCACTCAATTAGAAATAAACGAACAGGGTTGGTGAGATGGCTCAGCGGGTAAGAGCACCCGACTGCTCTTCCGAAGGTGATAAGTTCAAATCCCAGCGTCCACATGGTGGCTCACAACCATCCGTAACGAGATCTGGCGCCCTCTTCTGAAGGGTCTGAAGACAGCTACAGTGTACTTACATATAATAAATAAAATAAATCTTAAAAAAAAAAAAAAAAAAAGAAAGGAACAGTACAGAGAATCAACAAATACCACAGCTGGTTCTTTGGGAAAATCAACAAGATATAACAAGTGTTAACCAAACTAACTAAAAGGCGGAGAAATAGTAACCAAATTAACAAAATCAGAAGTGAAAGTGGAGATATAGCAATGGATACTTTGAATAGTCTACAAATTATTAGGTCTTATTTCAAAAGTGTATGCTCCAGAAAATTGGAAAAATATAAATGAAGTAGATGATTTTGTAGACAGATATTACTTATCAACATTAAAACAAAATCAGATAAGCTATATAGCAATCCTATAACCCACAGGGAATAAAAGAAGTCATTAAAAATCTCCTAACCTCTCCCCAATGAAAAGATAATCCCATTGACAAATGGTTTTTATGCAGAATTTTACCATAATTTAGAAAAAGAGTTAATATTTGTACTCCTCACACTTTTCCATAAAATTAAAACAGAAGGAACATTACCAAACTTGTTCTATGAGGCCACAGTTACACTGATATCTTAACCACTTAAATATTCAAAAAGAAGAGAATTTGGACTAATTTACCTCATGACCATCAGTGCAAAAATACTCACTACAAACAAGCAAACTGAATCCAAGAACACATCAAAATATCATCCAACATGATTAACTAGGCTTCAAATCAGGGATGCAGGGGTGGTTCAATATATAAAAAAAATCATCAACATAATCCACCATATAAACAAACTGAAAGGAAAAAACACATGATCATATTCATAGATGCTGAAAAATCCTCTGAGAAAACCCAACACTCCTTCTTCATAAAAGTCTTGGAATGATCAGAGATAAAACTCTTCACTAACCCTACATCTGATAGAAAGCTAATATCCAAAATACATAAAGAACTCAGGAAGTTAACCTCCAAAAACCCAAATAACCCTATTAAAATGGGGCACAGAACTAAACAGAAAAATCACAACAGAAGAATATCAAATGGCCAAGAAGCACTTAGAGAAGTCCTAAGTTTAAAGTCCTTAGTCATCAGAGAAGTACAAATAAAAATGACTGAGATTCCACCTCACACATGTCAGAATATCTAGGATCAAAAACTCAGGTGACAGCAGATGCTGGCAAGCATATGGAGAAAGAGGAGTATTCCCCCATTAATGGTGGGAATTGCAAACAGGTACAACCACTCTGGAAATCAATCTGGTGCCTCCTCAGAAAATTGGAAATAGTTCTACCTGAAGACAGAGCTATACCACTCTCGGGCATATACCCCAAAGATACTCAACCATACCACAAGCACATGTGTTCCACCATGTTTATAGGAGACTTGTCTTTAATAGCCAGAAGCTGGAAACAACCAAGATATCCCTCAACTGAAGAATTTATATTGAAAATGTAGTTCATTTACACAATGGAATACCTTTCAGCTATTAATAATGAAGATATCATCAATTTTTCAGACAAATGGATGGAACTAGAGAATATCATCCTGAATGAGGTAACTCAAACCCAAAAAAATATACATGGTAATGTACTCACTGATTAGTGGATATTAGTCAAAACATACAGAGTACCTAGGATAGACAGACAATAGAAGTGTGACAAGCAGAAAGTCCCAAGTGAGGTGCTTCAGTCCCACTCATAAATGCGAAGTATATAATCACAGGAGGCTGAGGGAGGGAGGGTTCTGGGAGGAAGAGGGGAAGATGAGGGAGAAGGGGAACAGGATCATATATGTGGGGGTAGGAGCAGGAGAGAAGCCCAGAGGGCTAAGAGAATGAATGAAAGTTAGCAACATCTTGGAGTGTGAGGGGAGCGATCCTCTAGAGAGTACCAGAGACCTGGGAGGAAAGAAAGTCTAAGGACTCAATTTAGAAGAACTTAGCCAAAATGCCTAACACTGATGAGAAGTAACTCAAAGAGTCCACCTCCAATGGATAAATAGGGACTCCAGCAGAGGAAGAGTTGTACTAACTCACAGTCAAAATTTTGGATCCAGAATTGTTGCCATCTCAAAGGACTTCAGGAACAAAAGTGGAGAGGAGACTGAAGGAAATGGGCACAATGACTGGCCTAACTTGGGATCCATTTCATGGGAGGACATCAAGGCCTGATACAATTACTAATGTTACATTGTGCTTACAGATGGGAACCTGGCATGGCTGTCCTCTGAGAAGCCATACCAGAAACTGACTGATACAAAAGTAGATACTTACACCCAAGCATTGAAATGAAGTCAGGGACCCTTATGGTTGAATTAGGGGGAAGGATTAACAAACCTAAAGGGGATACCATAGGAAGACCAGAAGTCTCAACTTATCCAGATCCCAGGGAGCTTCCAGAGACTAAAGCAACAACCAGCAACATACATGAGCAGGTCTGAAGCACCTGTCACAAACATATCAGAGGTCTGCCTTGTGAGGCCTCAGTGTGAGAAGATGTGCTTAATACTTGAGAGACTTGAGGCCCCAGGTAATGGGAAGGCCTGGGGGGTGGCACTCTCTTGGAGGCAAGGGGAAGGGGGAATGGAATGAGGAACTATGGGAGGGAGGATCAAAAGAAGCCAACAATGGGCATGTAAATGAATAAAATAAAAATTGAAATTGCTGTTTCTAGGGTGAGATTGTAACTCAATGAGAGGACATTGGTCTAGCAAATGTAAGGCCCATGTTATATTCCCAAGGAAATAAATTTTTTTGCTGTCAGTGAAAAGAAAGATTATTACTTTAAATTCTGTGTTCTAGGGTTTATCTAGGTTGTCATTAGAAAGCCCTCCAATGTGGTCTTGATAAAAGACACGCTATTTTGAACAATCATATAATTTTTGCTTTTGTAATTCAACTGATCATGTGGACTCCTTTCTTCAGATGATTTTCAGATATATTGACCTGGAATTCATAAATTGAGTTACTGCAAGAGAAGCAAGACCTGACTTAGGCTAAATAAAACTTATAGGTGGTTTGTGCTGTTGGACAAAGATGGTTCTAAAACCATAGTTCTAGAGCTAGGCTAGGCCAAAACCATTCACACCTGAAAAAGTTTATGACCACCCAGCTGAAACTAGGCTTCTGGAATCATTTGTTTCATTTTCTTCCCCACGCCCTTTATTCAAAATAGGTTTTTATATGGCAACTGGACAAAGTAAATCAACATAAGAAAAAAGCTCCAAGAGAAGGCACAATGGTTAGAGACCTACTTGTTCACAAAATTTAAAAAAGTGGATGTGGTGAAGACTCTCTCTCTCTCTCTCTCTCTCTCTCTCTCTCTCTCTCTCTCTCTCTCTCTCTCTCTCTCTCTCTCTCTCTCTCTCTCTCTCTCTCTCATTCATATATATATATATATATATATATATATATATATATATATATATATATATGCTATCTGGCTGTGGGTCTCTATTTGTCCCATTCTGCTGCAGGAGAAAGCCTCTCTTGAATATAACAGAATATTATTAGGAGTCACTTTACTGCTACTTTTTTGTTATTTTATTCTGGCATTGTTTGGTTTCACCATAAGTCTTGGGGTTTTATGGTCTCTGGTTTTTAGTTACCCAAGTATTATCAGGTGTGGGTTTCATCTTGTGGAGTGGGCCTTAAGTCATATCAAATATCACAAAGTTACTCTTTATGCCACCATTTCCCTCGACAGAAAAGATTATAAATCAAAGGTTTTGTACCTGAGGTGGTGTTTACATTTCTCTTCTGGTAGCCCACAGGGTACTTTTCCATACTAAAGACATTATCATGAAGAGGGGGAGGTTCTGTGTAGGTACCAGTTAAACCTCTCCATGTTCAATTTTTTGTGAGAGCTATGAATCAGGTAGATCTAGCTTCTTCTACCATGGGATATTTATTCAAATTTATGAAGATACATGAGTTTATGAAGAAAAATAAAAAATGTTTATTGTCATGTACTATGACATGTAAATTAGACAGAGAAAAGAAGATCCATTTGTGTTTTCAATAACATGCAGTAGTTCATAGATTCCTCAGAGATCTATTTCCAATAGATATTTAATTAGGAAACTAAAGATAATTAAGGAATTCTTTTGTGTAAAGACATCTTCAAGTGGTAAGATTTTAAACCAGAAGCCTGCATAGAGTTGTGCATGAATAGAAAGAATTTAGTGTCAATAAAATTATCTGGGTGGATAGGAAAGTTAGGAGATTATAAACATCAACTAAAATGTCATTAATGGAATGGTATTAGTTTAAACATATAGACAAATGGGGTATTGTTATTTTGAATGGAGTGTTGTTAGTTTTCGTTTTAGAAAATTTGGAAGGATAATTATCATAAGCTTTGTGATAAAAATGACTTATTTTCCCCCTTTTAAAACATTTTCCCTTAAAATTTGTCATATTATCATATTTTCATTACCAGCTAAATCAGTAATAAGTAAATATTTATTTTTATTATAAATCTTATAACTATCAACATATCTTAAGAATATTCATGTATTTAATCAATTATACTTTTATATAAACTATATATTTAACTTTTAATTCTTTTATTATTTTATAAACTTTATTATATAAACATTTTCAAATATATATAAACATTACAAGCCAAGGTTAACAAGACCCAAAGTGTATATGTGCATATATTCATCAGATAAAGGAAAAAATGATACTAGATATAACTCTGTTGTAAGTATTCCATATGATCATTAACATGTAAGTTATTAAATCTAATTTATGAGAAAGGGGATAATATTTTATCAATCTATATCATTGAGGTACTACACATACACATAGCTTTGCCCTTTGAACAACCTTCTTTAATGCATTCTTAACTTCTTTGTTCCTCAGGCTGTAGACCATAGGATTCAGCATGGGAATGACAACAGTATAAAACACAGAGACAAATTTATCAGTGTCCATGGAATGATTGGCACTTGGCTTTAAGTACATTATGGTGACAGTTCCATAAAATGTAAAAACTGCAATGAGGTGGGAAGCACAGGTGGAAAAAGCCTTATGGTATCCCTCACTTGAATGCATCTTCAAAATGTTCAAAAATATGAGTAAGTAGGAAATTATGATAACAAGAAAAGCAAATATAATGTGAAAGCTAGATACAAGAATAAGAATCATCTCATTCATGTGTTTATCAGAGCAAGCCAGAATTCTCACTGCAGGAATATCACAGAAGAAGTGATTAATCACATTATATACACAGAAAGGAAGGCCAAAGGTATCTCCTGTTTGTACAGAAGCATTCAAAATGCCAAAAATATAGGAACCAATCGCCAGACAAGTACAGACACCTTTTGTCATAGTGGTAGTATAATGTAAGGGTTTACACACTGCTGCATAACGATCGTATGCCATTGAGGCTAAGAGGTAGCTATCTACAGTGGCAAAGAATACAAAGAAGAACATCTGAACAGCACATGCATTGTAAGAAATTACATTGTTTCCTGTAAGGAGTCCAGCCATGACCTTTGGAGTGACTGTTGAGGAAGAACCAAAGTCCACCAAGGACAGATTACTAAGGAAGAAGTACATGGGGGTGTGTAAATGAGAATCCAGCAATATCAGAAGGAACATTCCAAGATTCCCAGCCAAAGTGATGGTATAGATAAATGTGAATATCATAAGAAGAAGAACTTCAAGCTCTGGTGCTTTGGTTAGTCCAAGGAGGATGAATTCACTCACTTCTGTGTTGTTCTTCATAGCTGTTTTTCTGGGACCACGGATGTTTTTTGAGATGGACAAAAGAAAAAGGCTCACATACCTGGAATATTATATGCAGAGATATATTTAATCTTCAATGCTATGAAAGTGATTAGTTTAAATTTCCCTATGGATATGAGGCTACAGCAGCAAAAAATTGAGAAAATTATTTAATTTTATATAGACATTCACAGAGCACAGAAAGTCATATCAGTTAATCTGCCATTTCCCATCTGTTCTCTTTATATACTGATTTTAAAATTCATTCAGTTGATGTTCAATCATTACATTTAGTGTACACACCTGATTGCTTCAAACTAAACTGTAGAGTAATTCACAAATAACTGAATATTATATTCATTAAAACAATGTGTCATTACAGGCCAGTTCATTCAACAAAGATAGTTTTTAGAATAAGATATAAAGTTAAATAATGTATACTTTGTGAAAAGTTGAATAAATATTCATTTATCATCATTATTATTTACTAGAGATATTGGTCTCTATCCATAAATAATGCATCCATTATATTGGGCCTATCTAAGTGATACTTGTATGTTTAAACTTACATAATGAATGAGCAGAAGCTGATAAGCAATAATTACATTATTACTATTTGAATGGAAGATGATAATCCTTCTGTTTAGCAGAGGTAAGAGTACAAGTATTCAAGGGAGAGGCAATTTTGAAAATAGGCACCCTGGCTTTGTGATTTGCTTAAACACACAAGCTATATTCTCTCATATCTCCTTTCCTTCTAGTAGTCTTCTGAGATTCTGTCATCTCCTATATAAGTTGTCATAGTAACCATTTTCATAAGCAATGAAAAAAACATGTTATAATGAGTTTATCAATTCCTTGAATATACTTTAACTTATGTTCAAAGATTTCTTGTTAACAACCATTGTCCTTCAACCTTCCTTGCCTGGCCAGGCTAAACTGTATTCCACGTTTGACCTTAAATAAATTATAGCAATAGAATAGCTGAAAGTATGGATGTTGGCAAAAGAAATAATGATAGTGGTTCATGATGTCTGTTGTTTTTATTGGGCCATTAAGATAATAATATTCTCAACAACAAAGTCATGTGAAGAAAGAATGACATGAGTGTCTGAACTTGGAATATGGACATTTGCAGTGTCATCCCTCAACTTCTTAAGATGAATATGACAAAATTATTATAAAGTATATTTAGATAACTGAAACAGAGAAATCATACATCATTTCAATTCATACTGCATATGAACATATTCATCTAAAATTATATAAGTATTAATATCTAAACATATTTATGTATTGTACATATGTATGTATATATATGAGTGTATATGTATATGTGCATATACATATATATACATACACATTTACATGTGTGTATATATATATATATATATATATATGCATATACATGTCTCTCTACATCTATCTATCTATCTGTCTGTCTATCTATCTATCTATCTATCTATCTATCTATCTATCTATCTATAGCCATTGAGTAGATTAGGAAATGAGTATTCTTAACAGACTACATCTAGTATAGCGTTATTCAAAATTCCAATTTCTCTTTAACCATTCACAGTATATATGATTTTTAAAATCATTTCACTATGATAATTTCTATATTAAAAAATTAGATTGTGGAAAACTCTGAAAAAATGGAATAAAGGCCTCAGTATGTTAAGAATGACACACTGGAATATGCAGATATGCACTTACCTTCCTTGGTAAAGTTCATATTACAGTAAATATTAGGAATCTACCAACAACCCAATCATAGCATCATCTGCCCTAGGTTTCTATTGATTATTTTAAGACAATTAGCATTGCCATTTATCTTAGTATTCATGTGATGCCACAATTTTCAGTTAATTCTCTCTTTTCATAACTGCAAAGGAAAAAATTGGTCAAATATACAAATCTGATCTCAAATCTCTAGAGATGATATAGCTGATTCATTGTTTCCATGCCAATTAAAGTTTTAATAGTTTATATTGGATATAAAATTTTATCCATTAGGATGAAGGATAACAGAAAACAAGACTATATATGGGTCTAGAATCATACATTCACCTTTGCAATAATGTACAAAAGTATTTGAGAATTTATTTTTCAAAAAATATTCTAATCAAATTCTAATGCTGCTAAAGCATCAAGATATAAAATAAGATTAGTAACAAGGAACTAAGATTAAGATACCTTGCCTTACGTCTAACATTTATCAAATCAATTTTTAGTATTATTAGAATTTCTTTGGTCAGATCAGGTACAGTTTCTTAACTTTTAGAAAAATAAAATTTTCTCCACATATTTCATGGAATAGTATTGGTGAAAAGTAGCTGAGAGGAATATATTTTAAAATTTTAGTATTTGACTATTTTATCACGATAAATCAGTATAATAATTACCTTGGAATTTTCCTCTGATCATGTGTGATGAGTCAACACAAATACTTCATGTTGAAGAAGATTATTTTACAGACAAAGTATTAGCAGCAGTTTAAAAAGAAAATGTTCAAAAAGACTGTTCAGTCTCTGGCTCTTTGAAGTATTCTCATATGAAGTCAGGATGGGATTATAGACCTTCTTATAAAGGAACCTGGTGAAATTTGCATAGGCGTGGAGTTCTGCAGGGAAATAAGTCCTTTGAGGGCAAGCATGAAGATATATTTCAAATGTATATGAGTCTTGTTTTATGTGGTTAAATGTACATAGAAACTCCATGGTATTTGCTTCTGTTATATCCATCCTACTTTATTTTAATCAAACCCCATTTAAAACATGTGCAATAAATTTAATCTATTTATTTATTATTTATTTATTTTCCCAAAATTTTAAAGATATTTTCTTAATTTACATTACAAAACTATCCCGAAAGTTACCTCTACCCTCCCCACGTCCTGCTCCCCTACCCACTCACTCCCACTTCTTGCCCCTGGCGTTCCCCTGTATTGGGGCACATAAAGTTTGCAAGACCAAGGGGCCTCTCTTCCCAATGATGGTCGACTAGGCCATCTTCTGCTACATATGCAGCTAGAGACACAAGGTCTGGGGGTTCAGATTAGTTCATATTGTTGTTCCTATTATAGGGTTGCAGAACCCTTCAGCTCCTGGGGTACTTTCTCTAGCTTCTCCATTGGGGGCCCTGTGTTCCATCATATAGATGACTGTGAGCATCCACTTCTGTATTTGTCAGGAACTAGCATAGCCTCATACTAGACAGTTATATCAAGGTCCCTTCAACAAACTCTTGCTGTCCTATGAAATAGTGTATGAGTTTAGTGACTGATTATGGGATGGATCCCAGGGTGGGGTAGTCTCTGGATAGTCCATCCTTTCGTCATAGCTCAAAACTTTGTCTCTGTAACTCCTTTCATGGCTATTTTGTTCCCATTTCTCAGAAGGGAACAATGAAGTATCCACACACTGGTCTTCCTTCTTCTTGATTTTTTTGTGTTTTGCAAATTGTATCTTGGGTATTCTAAGTACCTGAGCTAATACCCACTTATCAGTGAGTGCATATCTAATGAATTCTTTTGTGATTGGGTTATCTCACTAAGGATGATATCCTCCAGATACATCCATTTGCCCAAGAATTTCATAAATTCATTGTTTTTGATAGCAGAGTAGTACTTTATTGTGTAAATGTACCACATTTTCTGTATCCATTCCTCTGTTGAAGGACATCTGAGTTCTTTCCAGCTTCTGACTATTATAAATAAGGCTGCTATGACCATAGTGGAGCATGTGTTTTATTACCAGTTGGTACATCTTCTGGGTATATGCCCAGGAGAGGTACTGCTGGATCTTTTGGTAATACTATGTCCAATTTTCTGAGGAACCACCAGAATAACTTCCAGAGTGTTTGTACAAGCTTGCAATCCCACTAGCAATGGAGGAGTGTTCCTCTTTCTCCAATCCTTGCCAGCATATGCTGTCACCTGAAGTTTTGATCTTAGCCATTCTGACTGGTGTGAGGTGGACCCTCAATGTTGTTTTGATTTGCATTTCCCT
The DNA here is from genome assembly GCA_902729485.2 of Mus minutoides. Lineage (NCBI taxonomy): Eukaryota > Metazoa > Chordata > Mammalia > Rodentia > Muridae > Mus > Mus minutoides. The sequence goes on from LR750744.1 coordinate 171,463, forward strand.
AATGATTAAGGATATTGAACATTTTTTCAGGAGCTTCTCAACCCTTCAGTATTCCTCAGTTGAGAATTCTTTGTTTATCTCTGTACCCCATTTTTAATGGGGTTATTTGTTTTTCAGGAGTATAGCTTGTTGAGCTCTTTGTAGATATTGGATATCAGTCCCCTATCAGATTTAGGATTTATAAAAATCCTTTCCCAATCTGTTGGTGGCCTTTTTCTCTTTTTGACAGTGTCGTTTGCCTTACAGAAGCTTTGCAATTTTACAAGGTCCCATTTGTTAATTTTGATCTTAAACACAAGCCATTGCTGTTCTGTTCACAAATTTTTCCACTGTGCTCATGTCTTCGAAGCTTTCCCCACTTTTTCCTATATAAATTTCAGTGTTTCTGGTTTCATGTGGAGGTCTTGATCCACTTAGATTTGATCTTTGTACAAGGACATAGCGGTCTCGGGGGAAAATATACCAATGACTGGCAAACATGGAGGTGGAAGCTCACGGTCAGCTATTAGATGGAACACAGGGTTCCCAAGGAAGAAGGAGCTAGAGAAAGTACCCAAGGAGCTGAAGGGGTCTTCAACCCTATAGGTGGAAGAATAAC